>JANTPZ010099996.1:0-15160 GCA_025593235.1 Vachellia pachyceras
CAATACGAACACGATAATGTAAAGGCGACAAATTTAGTGGGAGTGACGCGAGCAGTAATTCGAAGATACTCAGATGCACACATCATATGCATCTGTGCATATATAGCAAAACAAAATAAAAAAAATGTAACAAGTAAGATCGATATTCGCTTGGCAAGAAAAAGCCTATGAGCTAAGATCAATATTCTTTTCTTTTCTTGTTGCACTATTTTGGTTGTGATCATCACGAGTGATGCTTAATTGGCTTCCATCAACATGAGTTTATTTAGCCAGGCCAGTGTGATGCAATGAACCCTTTTAATTTTCTTTACCCGACGCATAAATTCAAATGATCTAAAGCTGTTCATCAATTAAAGAAGCATTCTTGCCAGCTGATCGAGGGAAATCATTGAATTTAATTCGAACCAAATCTTCCTTATCACATATTTGTATTGTATCGAAGAAAAAATATGTGTCAATAAAGGTATGTAAAGGGGCTGGGGATGCTTTTTCCTGAAAATTAAATAGCTATCCAGACACTCAGACACGGCATTCAATTAGCACATCGATCGACCTTGATTTAATTTATGCATGGGTGAGTTTTTTCCCCACGTAAAATATAGAGTAGTACGTCAATTCTCTCTCTCTCTCTCTCTCTCTCTCTGTGTGTGTGTGTTTATAGATAGCTAAATAGATGGGGACAAAAGATGATTTTGATGAAAAGAAGCTTAACCCCTTTCCGATTCATGAGACTTAATGAAAGAGAGATCAACAACATACATTGTTCACCAATACTCCCCCTTCCCCTTGAGTCTGACATCATGTTTCTGGTGTATGCATATAGATATTATTATTGAAGGAAGCGCATGAGCTAGAGAGGGGAGATTAATTGAAGAAATGATTATGGGGAACGAGTGTGCGGGCAATAACAGTGGGGAAGCAATCAGGGATCACAGATTGTGCATGTACATACATACACAAATAAGACTAGTGTGGATACATATCATATATGTGGATGAGGATGAGAATTTTAATTGAAGGGAGCAAAGAAACGTGGGGGGAGACAAATTCCCAGAAATAAAGTTGGGTGCTTTGCGTGTTTGGATTCCATCGAGGGCAACCAGGTTGGTGGAATCCCACCCGTGTTTCTCACATATTGCACTTACCAACCTCTATCTTCATTACTACTATTACTATATACATGTATATATATATGTATTCTATCTCTATGTTATGTATATCCTATATGTATGATTAATTATCTCCATACACACACGCACTACTAGCTAATTACATATAATCTATAGCTATGGTATTGATTATATTATTCTCTTTGTAATTGTATGCATGCATGGCCCAGATTTTATTCACTCATTCGCTGGCTGCGTATCTTCAGCAGGGATTGTTGAGGAGATCGAAAAGGAAAACAGATTAAAGTAATGAAATAATCTGGCGGGGGTTACTTTAAGGGGCTGCGTATTTCCCACAGGGAATGGAACAAACTAGCGAATTCGTTAATGGATCTGCGTCAGCCCTGGAATTTATCCCATCCCTGCCTGATTCTTATATTCACTACTACTAGTCTATGACTGCTTCATATATCTATCTATATATATATTCTTCCAACAATGAAAGAGAGAGATGTGGCTTATGAATCAATCTGTCTCCAATTCTATCACCGTTGACACTCTTGCAGAATCTGCTAGCCACGCTTCCATCCCTCTCCATATTCCTAATTCCTTCTTCATTAAACAACTTGTTAATCCAATCACGATTCTTCTGAATCCTAGTTAATTAACTTTGGGCCCTGCATTATTCCATTACTCACGTGATCAACCCATCAGAGACTATTTCACAACAACGAAGGAACAAAAACACTCCCTCCTACTGATTTTGACTCTGTTTGGCAGCGTTCAACTCTCACCCAAAAGTACGTTCAACAGTATTTTTTCGTAAAATAAGACAATCTCCTCCATATATTTACCTCGACCTGCGTAAAAGTAATTCTCTACAACTTTCTCAAACAGACCCTTTAAATAAAGATTTGGATCACTAACTTATGGAGAGTAAAAAATTAGTAAAAAAACCGTGTTGATTCTTTTAAAATACTCGTTTTCATCATTCATATTAAAAACTACTACTACAAGGGGTATACTTAGTTAATTAATATATGTACGATAGATATGGACAGTTTAGGAAAAAATTATATTATTATAGGATCCAAAGACAAAATGGGTTGGGGTATTCCATTTAGGATAAAAAAAAACCTATTATATATTAACTCTTCCGCATGGGATCAAGAATAGAAGATATTCAAGGGAATGGCATCTCCATTTACTGATATATTATTTTGCTTCCAAGACAAAAGTTCCTAAAATATCTGGCCGGCCAGTTTCAACTTTCAACAGGGGCTGTGTGCCATATATATATATATATATAACTCGAGTGTTTTAAATAATTTAATAAATCCGCGTCACCTTCATATTATTTTGTAATGAAGTTTTATCAGTAATGGACACAGACGCCAACTCCAACCAAATCGCAATAATGTTTCTCCCCGAAAGTGACGGGGGGCAGAATTAATCAGATTAAAGCAGTAAATTTGGACATGTTAATTACCTGACCAGTTAATAAACTTGATAAATATATATATATATATATCCATACACCACACTCCACACACATATGTCATTGACATCGCTCATCTGATGGCTGCTTTTTTTTCCTGATAGCTTAACATAAATACAGCAACATTATCTTCACTGTTCACACAGTAATTAAAACCATCATGATATTAATTAAGTTCACTAGGTGCAAGTAATGTAATTCTATTCAAGACACTGCCAAGTGTAATTGTATACTAAAAAATCTATATGCCCAAATTCGGAAGAAATTATTTACTCTATTTGTTTGCCAAAAGATAAAGTTTTACAGTTAAGTTGCATTGATAATTACCAAAAAAATCGCATTCGTTAATAATGACTTTGTTTTTCCTTTGGGAAAAAATGGTGACTTTAAAGCAAACACTTTTGCAGAACTTTAAGACCGCACGTTTGGATCAACTCGGCAACATGCAAGTGCGTGTGTCGGCTGTGCTTTCCCATATTGCCCAAAGCGACTTTAATTTACTATAGTTTATTCATTTTATTAACATTTTTCTTTTAAAAAAAAAAGGCAGGCTACCCAGTTAACGACAATTAACCACTTCCCCACATGTATGATATATCCATCACTCCCCTTATTTTATTATATTTCTCCTTTCTTCCCAAAAAAGTTGTTCTATATTGCCCAATTTTTTTACACAGCAGAGCCTCGACTCAGACAAATTTAATCAGGAAACAGATGTAGGTAGACATCGTCCATCAAATCCCCGCAGTGAAGCAATTTTTTTTTTAAAAAAACGGTGATCATCAAAATTAGAGATAACAAAACGGGTTGGGCCTAACCTTAATGAGTTCATGCTAGCGGTGGGCTAATTTCAACCCGCCCCGCGGGTTAGGCAGATTGAGCCGTGACCCTCCAATCCGCCGTTTTATTTTTTATTATTTAAAAATACATATTTTATATTTTTTACATTTTTTCATTCCAATATTTTTTACAAAAAAAAGGTAATATTAAACTCTATTTTTAGGAAATTATTAAAAATTTATTGATAATATTAGAAAGAGAATCATATAAATATACTATCTCATAGAAATAACTAGATAAAAAAGAAAAAAAAATTAAAAAACATAAAAATTGGCAGGCTACAGGTTGCAGTTTTGCAACCTGACCCGCATTCCCATCCCTAATCACAGCTGCTTACATGATTCTTCACAATCCTTAATTTGCTTACACCACCCTCGATCACCCTAAATTAGGCGCACAATTCAATTCTTCTACTCTGAAAATACACACATAATTAATTAACATTCTAACCAAAAATGAATTCCTCTTAGTCTAAAATTAAACGAGCAAGAAAGCACTTGGAAGCTATAAACATAATTTTATTTTCTTTTAAAAAGCATTTAACCAGAGATGCGGAAATTAATACTCTAAGGAATGAGATCGGCTTGTTTGACGGAGTGTTTACCAAAGGCAAACGCTAGTGTTTTTCAGTAAAACGAGATAATCTCCTCCATCTATTTACTTTAACTTACGTAAAAGTATTTCTCTAACGACAGAAAAAATTGAATATGATCGTTGTTAGGATGGGATCTATCTAACTCATGTTATACGGATATGGCTATTGCTATGACTATACCTACTGAATCGTCATGTTGCTTTTCCTCGAGAATCAGCACACACACACATCAATCGCTTCTTCGGATCACCAAATAACTAGAAGCCATCCCCTTCCTTTCTTGTTTTTGGTTGCCACCAATCAAACATGCCATGCAATAATAAAGGCAACGAAATTTAAGATCCAATATGATGCCATTAATTATAGGGTTGTTTCAATATCATATAATAACCATATGTAATATTCTCTCCCATTTTATTTATAACATATCGTATTTTTTAGTGTTTTGAGGGTTTTTTGTTACCCACCAGATTTGTTGGAGCTTTGCCTGAACTATATCTAGATCCAATCTGCGTCACACACTTGGCTGTAGTGGTAAGTTCCTGATGGGGATTTCTGCATACGCTGATGCTTAAACTTCAAATCCTGCTTAGCTAAAACAAAAATCACTTACTACTTGGATCAACTCTATTGGTTAAGTCATGGTTGCATAGGTGCACGAATACTTGTGAGATGACGTTCCTTTTTTTTTTGTCGTTGCCATAACGCAGTACGTGTACTAATTGGGCCTTTTCTGGGGCGTAGAAAATAAATATATATTCACATTAGATTGGGCTTCCAGACCAGGGCCCCACATCCTGCCATACAATTGGGCTCACGTGGCAGTGTGTTTTTGTGTGTGCGCGTTCCTGCACCATACAGGCCTGCGGCCTGCCTTTCATTTGTGATGATCTCATTTAGTGATGAGTTCTTGTTTGGTTTCAATTTTAAAACCTAGGTTTCTCTTTCGTACTCTCTTTTAACTACTTTTTTCTCTTTTCTCTTTCTTACTTTTTCTCTCTTTCTCTTTCTTACTTTCCTCTTTTCTACCCACTCTTTCTTACTTTTTTGCCTCGGAATCCGTAAAAGCTATAACTTCCCAAATATAAATCACTTTTCAAAACCTAGGTTTTGCCTCGAAATCTATGAAACCTAGGTTTCAAACTAACTTTCAAACAAGCTCTTATACTGGCAGCAAGTGTTAGTTTAGTTACCAACTGGGTTGGATCAAGTGGTAAGCAGCTTGTTCCAGCTTAAGCAAGGTCTCGAGTTCGAACCTTGTGAATGCAGAAACCATCGTTGGTAGACATTCCCACCTTTCCCTGGTGTGCAACGCGGGTCGAGTCCGTATTAGTCGGGGCTCCGGAAACCGGGCAGGCAACAAAAAAAGTGTTAGTTTAGTTGAAAATGAATTTACTTATAACTCATGATATCATGTTGACTTAAATATCTTGTTGGTGGATGATTTGTAAATATATTTGTAAACACTATAAGTTTAGAGACATTCTAATTTTAGTAAGCGACTTAACTCGTTGAAGCTTTTTTCTCTTAAAAAAAAGGGATAAGAAATGATTATGATTTAAACTGAAAAATGATATTTCTCATTAGAATTAATATTTATTATCTTTTAACAGTTTCCAATCATCTCTAATTATAATTGTGAGTCGTCTATTTGAGAAAGCGGTATAGAAGTATTTTTATACAAGTCGAGGTAAATATATGAAGAAGATTATCTCATTTTATGGAAAAACACTGTTGAACATACTTTTGAGTGAGAGTTAAGTGTTTCCAAACAAACACGATGTAAGATTTTATTATCCTGTAATCATCGGGTTGATATAGGCTTTATTTTTTATTTAAATATTTCAATATCTCTCTATAAATAAAAGTGCCAAGGTTACTGGTTGTACTGAGATTTAATGATTAAATGATAGCTGATATTTCCTGTAATCTTCCTCATTTCCCTCTTCTCTCGTCTATTAGTATGGTTTCCCCGTCGTTCATGCCCTCTCTCTTTTGATGATGTCCTCGCCCTTTATAGTCCCCCTCCCCTCCCCTTTCCCTTGCCCATCCTGCATCTATTGAAAATCAATTAAAAGTAAAAAGGGTTCTTGTACACCTTATCATGTATAACTCGTCCTACCTGCTTCGCTTGCAAAACGACTCAAGATGAGTCAATTAAAACACTCGAATTTTGTAATCCACACACAAATATATACAGTAGCAAGATTCTTTGAATCTTATTTTTTATGAGGAGGTGGCTGTGCATGATTATCATCAACTAATGAAATTGTTGAGCATGGTCTTTCTTTTTTTTGCCACTCATGTTATGCAAGGTCAAGTTACGGTGTGTCATGCCCTAAAATTTAGAGGTGATCGACACGGATTATGAGAAATCTTACACTCCGTAAGCCTTTGATTTGCAAACGTATGTCATTCGCCAAAATACTACATAACACAATGTACCATTTCTTTTCTCAAGTTTATACCATAAAAACATATTCTGCGTTAGCAACATATAATAAAAGCATAGGGACCTCACTTATAGAATACATGGAGCGCCTAACCTTCAAAAATAATGCATACACATAATTTTCTATATACGGCAAATAGCAGTTCCAAAATAAGCCAACGTCTTTCATAATGACAAGGAGGTTTTTCATTGCTCAACTAGAGGTATAGGGTCATCTGGGCTATCTGAAGCCAAAATAAATTTTCGGTGAATAACGTCCCATAAATATAATTGTCTAAATTTAAGAAAATCATTTAAATGATTCAACTACAATGCATGTCGTAACAATAAGTCTCATTTTCTGCAGAGTATAATCAAATCACATTTAAAACTGCATAACAAATCATTTCTAAAGAATCTTAAATACGTGTCAAAACCATTCGTTTATCAAAATCGATTTAAAAATAATATTCAAATCTCAATTTTCGTAGGATTCCAACAGAACGGAATATCAAGCGTGGACACACAGTCCACGAGGTAAATAACCAAGCGCAGCTCGAGGCTACGAAAACAGACGTGAACACACAGTTCACGAGGGTAAACAACCAACAGGCGCGGCTCGAGGCCACGAATAACAAGCGCAAGGATAACCCCACGAATATCAAGCGAGCTCGATTAACTATGGTGTACCAACGACTAACAGTACTGCTGTTAGTAACCAACGTTCTATATTCAGTCCTTTCAAAAACATTTTTGAGCATGCATGGGATCAATTTCCAAACCATCTTCAACAATAAAACTATTTTAAAATAATTTGCAACAGGGATCCCAGTATGAAAAGTTTACAAACAATATCTCAAGAATATTCTCAAGCAAGCATAGAGTATATATCAAAATCATTCTCAAGCATGCATAACGCATGAATGTTTTATTTCTTTTCGCTATATCTATGCATGAATTAAAATTCCAGAAGTCTTTCTTTCGGCCTCCACATTTAAATACTCGATTCAAACAAAATAGGAAACGAATGAATAACATCAAATAAATTTTTCAAACCTTTCTCTTCATAGCATAAATGAGAAGATCAAATAATTCCGATAATCCTTTATCAGTGAAACTATATTCAAAATGTGGTAACAAATAATAAAATATGTAGATAGTAAAATGTGATTTATAAAAATTATAATGGGACGCTATTCACTCACCTATCATGCTCTCATCGTATACTCCTTTCTTTCCTTCAGCTTCCAGCTCATCTTTTTCTTCCTTTCCTAACAATAATATATACAATATGAAATCAACACCAATAACACTTCTAAATTTATAACCAGCTTCGAAAAATCTTAACTTATTCTATAAGACTCCGAATGCAGTGATTCAAATTTAAAGCTCTCTACATCTTCTTCCAAAGAAAATTACTATTTAAAATTTATTATCAACCCATATCCCAAAATTATGCTCCAAAGTTCTGATTATTCACCAACTTTTCCATATTTCCATATTTCAAACCCAAATTTTGATAATCCATAACTTACAATTTACTTATCCAAAAATTGCATTCTATGACTCCATTTAAAGCTTATCATGAGTACTATTTATTTGCCAAATTTCATAGTCAACAAAGACCATTTGACCAGTTTAAAGCCTACTCAAGTCAGCTGCTTCATCAGAAAAAAACTGTTTTCCCAATTTTCTGAACCAAATTTAAAAATTCATAACTTAATCTATAAAACTTCAAATGCAGTGCTCCCAAGCTCTATTTAAAGCTTGACATGTGTACTAAATGCTCACCAAATTTCATGGGTAAAGGAGGTTGTTTGCCTTGGAAATTCCCCTTCAAAACATTACCACTAAATCTGGAATTTTGTTTTCAGTTTCAAAATACTGTCTTGATCATTATAAGGAAGCATTCTATGCATGGCCAAAAATCCATGGTTACATTAACATCAAATAACAAGCTTCAGCTAAATTTCCAGATTAAAATTCAGATCTCAAAGCTTCCTACATATATAAGTATTATCCCTCATGATCTTTATGTTTTTGGCCACTTAATGTGTGCCATTCTCTCTTCTCAAGTTGACAACTACCATTCAACAATTTTTATTCAACAAGCAAGCCAACGCAAGGAACTCCCAAAATCTCATTTGACAAATAAAAGCTTTCCCTTTTGCATTATGAAACATTTTCCTTAATTTAAATAAACTTCAAACCTTAATATGAAACCATTACTACAAGCTAAATCCACAACACTAAGGATCATTTTTGAATCCCAGCACATTGATAGTTCAACTCCTTTACAAATGTGGTTTCAAAATTAAACATCACTAGACCAGAATCTTAAAACAGGGGGCGAACTTACTGTTCACATGAACAGTACCCCGACTGAACTTCAGAAAAATACCCAGAAATTTCACATCCAATGCTCCACTTAATGTAAGGAAGCTATAATCTTGCTTATAACTTGATTTAATCGGTGAAAACTATCATTTTTCTAATCCTAACTCAACGCTTGAAACCTCAAAATGATAGAAATAGAAAAATCTGAAGGTAGAGGAGTGTTCAGGAGACTCACCTGAACTTGAATCCATGCTTGTATTGGCGAAAAACGCCCTCCTCCGGTGAGAAGAGCACCGCCGACCAACGCTCGTTCTCTCGCTCGCGTCTCTGGTGCTGACCGAATAGAAGAGAGAATGAATAAAAAAAAAGGGTCTAGGGGCAATATGTCGGTTATTAATGTGTGCGAGAGTAAAATGACCATTTTATCTTCCCACACTTTTCCATTTTACAATTTGGACTTTTTTTTTCCCTTTTTTTTTTCTGATTCTCTTTCCTTTCTTTTCTTTTCCAGATATTACACGGTGATTGGTGTACTATATTGACTTCAGTTTTACGTTAGTTCCTTCTCTTGGGCAAAAAAAAAAAAAAAAGAGTAGCCTTCTTGCTATCTTTATGACATGACTCTGCTTCTACTTCTCTCAATTTGGGTGCAGCATTAAGTTTCTCTCCACTAACCTAGCTCTCTGTTTCAATCTTGAAGTTTTGTTTTCTATTTAGTTTGTCGATCAACTCCATCCTTTAATTTCTACTGATGCGCTTGTTTCTCTTTTATCAAAGTTTTACTCTTTCACTTTATAGTTGAATAACTCTGGTAACATACTCGTGATTTTCGCCTTTGGTTTAATATTTGTGGCAAGTGAAGCTTCTATTGCTGATGGTGAATCAAGCTGAAGCAATATAATTTAATATGGATAATGAACAATCCATGTCAGCTCCAAGTCAATGAAAAGGGTCCAAGTTTATCCATTGCAAAAGCCAATTAAAGTCCAGACATGACTTAAACAACCATTTTAAGAAAAAAAAACAGACGTGGTGCGAAATTAGGACGCGATTCACAGCTTGTCATCTTACGCGACAAAAGCAGGAAAACTTTATTTGAACTATGAGCGTATGTGTCTATATAACAACCACCGCCAGTTACTTGACTTCTTCATCACTTGGTGCTTTGGAGATAAATAGGTATGTGATCAGCAGTAGCATCCATGTTGGCAATATCTGTTAAGGTAACTGGCAGCTCTTGTGCTGATTCCTTCACTGTTGCCAGTGGTGTCGGGTCTGGATCGTCTCTTCCTTTTCCCCACACCACACAGTACAGACCCACCGCGATTATTGTCCCCCCTATTATACTGCCATCACATCACACCAATAGTAGACAAGGCTCAGCCAATGAGATGCTTGATACAACAGCACAGCACTATATAGTATCAATCACAATCTGAACAGTAAAACAAAAATATATCTATGTCTTTGTATGACCACCGCATGTGCTTTAGTCATCATCCATTCATTTAAACAACGAAAAAGCGATGAGGTCCGAGAAATAGGAAGTATATACGTACATCCCAAGATGGAATTGTTCGGAGAGAAGGAAGGAGCCGAAAGCGGCAACGATGACCATGCAGAGGGGATTGAAGGCCGTCACGAACACTGGACCCTTGGTCTGCAACACCAGCCCTTGCACGTAATACGCTAATCCCGACCCAGCTATTCCCTGTGTGTATACAGTTTGAAGCATGTTCATGTCGTCTTCAGTACAGTGCTTAGTTAATTGTATTATAAGAATGAACTATATATATGTATATGCGTGGGGGGATCGAGAAGTAATGACCGCGTAGAGAGGAGAAAAGAGCCTGTAGTCCCAACCAAGAGACCAAGCGCCGGCATGATGATCGGAGATGAGAGCCACCGCTCCACTCTGCAGGCTACCCACGAAGCATATCAAGCACGCCAGTGATAGTTCCGCTGGGTACTTCTTCACCGTGATCAACTGTACGTGTATACACATGCAATTTCACTCATTCATTATGAAACATACATGAATCTAAAGGGTTAATAATGAATGGAGTTTACCTGTAAGATGAAGAAAAGGGACCAAGCGGCGCAACCTAGGAGGATGAAAAGTGTGCCGGTGAGCCAGTGTTTGTGAGGGGAGTCATGCCCTGCCTCTACGTGCTGCTCGCTTGCATCATACGCAGAGTGAAAAAGGGGTATGATGGGACCTTTGTACAGCGTCATCAGCAACGCCCCTCCAAACGTCACTATCGTTCCCACCACCTTCGCTATGCTCCCTACCTCCTTCATCCTTAAACGCTCCAACCTGACTCACAAACCACAATCTCTTCGCATCAAATTCATTCTTCATATATATCACTCCTGCATGTACGTGTCTGTCATGTTATATACGTCTTTGAAAACTGCTGAGTTTTTACCTAAATATGATTGCTAATACAAAGGTGATGGAGGGCACGGTATTTAGAATAGCAGATGTAAATGTTGCTGAAGTGTACTGCATCCCCAAGAAAGTGAAACCCTGATCCACCACTGGCCTGATAATCATATACATACAGGTTAGATTGTTACACTTAAACTGATCTGTATGTGTGTGTGCGTATAATAACATTCTTAGCTAGCTCTCTCTGAACTATGGCTACTTATTTCTGTATACGATATCAAGGTTTCTTGCAACTTCAAAAGATATACAAAGAGGGGGTTGCTTCTAGATATATATGTATAGGTTGAGAGTATTACTCTAGAAAGCCGAGAAGCATGATCTGTAAAAATACAGAGATTGTCATCTTGGGCCTCACTTTCCTGCAAAACCAATCAAAGAAACCTTGAGTTCCATTAATACTAAGAATAGGACATGCATGGATGGGAGGGTTTATTACAGAAAGACCTATCGAGAAAGAACGCGAAGGGAGCGAGGGAAAGAGCAGCGAAGGCATTGCGATAGGCACTGAACACAAAACGATTAACGCCGTGCTTCACACTCGTCATTCCGAACAGCACAGTTCCTGCTATCCCAAATTGCAATGCCACCATTAGCACATAAGGCTTTGCCTTATTCACCACACTGCTCCTCCCACACATTTCTCCCAAGTTTAATTCCCTGACAACACTCACTCCCAAGTGTGTGTTTGTGTTTGTGTGTGTGTTACAACCCAAGTGTGTCACAACGCGTTCCTTTTATAGACAGTAGCCAAAACCCACTAGACCAAGTGCTTGTGGATAAGCATTCTGCTTTTTAGATGCATTCCGCTCTCTAATTAATTAACTCAACATATATAATTCTCATTCATCAACATCCATAAAAATAAAAGCTTTTTTATTATCGTCTCAGAGAGAATGCGCCAATTATGGACGCATCACGCATATACGTTAATTTAATTAGTGGAGTACCAGCTTCCTGTTGTTGAGTCAGAGCACACTTGGGAGCATGGCACCATGTTTGCCCGTCAAATCCCCCACTTTTCACTGTGATACAAATTGAATATGCCTAAACCTGCGGTTTCATTAACTTCTTTATTATATTCAATTTGTAGATATATATATCCTAATCACAAACATATGTTGTAAAGTAACGAATAATCTAAATTTCTTGTATTAATATATATACAAAAATAGGGTCTTATATATATAGAAGTGATGAGCCTACACACTTATATTTATCCAATACAATTAATTGACCAATCACTGATTTGTTTCTTGATTACATACAAAATCCCTAATTATATTATTTTAACGCTGCTCCGCTCAAGTTGGAGCATATATATATCACTCATGCCCAACTTGTTACAAAGATATTCCACACATATCCCACCCAATGCTTTCGTCAAAAGCTCACCTAATTGGTCATTCGATTATACATGTCTATATATAGAAATGAAATTCTCCTTAATCTTGTCAAGAATGAAATGGTCGATTTCAATTTGTTTTATGCCCTCATGGAACATAGAATTAAAACTTATGTGTAGAACCGCTTTATTGTCACACCATAACTTTACAGAAAATGACGTAACAATACCAACTTTTTTCATTAGTTGAAAAACCCATATGATTTCTTGAGTTGATTGGGACATAGCTCTATATCTGCTTCTGCACTTGATTTTGACATCATGCCTTTCTTCTTACTCCTCCATGATATTATATTACCACCTGCAAATACACAATTATACCCTGTGGTGGATATTCTTGTAGCATTTCAGCATGCATAATCAGCATAACAGAAGCACTCAATCTTAGTATGTCCATAGTTCGTATATGATGTCACGATCTGGTGAACTTTTCAAATAATGCAAGACATACTCTCTAAGGCTTCCCACTGTGCAATTGTCGGACACACCATGAACAACTGGCACTGACTGTGGAAGTTATATCAGGATGAGTTACACTATAAGATATTTTAACTTTCCAATCAATTTTTGATACCGCTTAAAGATTAGAAAATGGCTTGAGTTTCTCTAGGTCCATCATCATTTTCTTAAAGTCATCAAGAAGTTCATAAAACATGCTCGAAACAAGCAAGAAAACAGCACAAACTCAAAACAGATGACAATAACAATACTAAACCCAATGAAATTATTTGAATGTTGTCACAAACTTGAAACAAGCAAAAAAAAAAAAACAGCATTGTAATGTGCTCTCATGCACCTCTTGAACTAAAACAATAGAGGGAGGCCACAAAAACACCTTAATATGAAATGTGCTCTTATGTGTCTATTGAATAGATGACAAGAAATTAAATAGCAGTTACAAACTCACATGCTCTAATATAATGTAAAGTACTAACAGAAAATGAACAAATAATCTGAATTCCTTGTATTGATATGCATACAAAATGGTCTATATATACAAGAATTAGGAGCCTAGGCATTTATGTCTATTCAATATGATTAATTGATCAATATCTGATTAATTGCCTAATCCTAGATTTATTTTATGATTATATACAAAATCACTAATCATATTATTCTAACGCTCGGTGTATACCTACGTACGTTCTTACGCATGCTGGCACGTAACGTGATGGCTGGAAGGCCAGTAAGCTATGTTATTAATTGGTATTATTGTACAGAACAAAATAGCCTTCAAAATTAACGAAACGGCGGCCTTCATTAAATTGTGAGCAACATGTAAACGATCTCTTCTAAATTCTAATTGGTCTGTGTTTGCGTACGTTGTTAAAAGGAGGGATCGTGCGCCAGGTATGTAGCCCAGTGGGTGCGCCTCGTTCGATCGGCCTTTTCTAATCTCATCCTCTTCGCACGCAGCAAGCTTTATTCATCAGATACAGTGCAAGTTTTTTAATTGCACGATATTTTGGGGTTTAGTGAAACTTCGTTTTCGTTGAGTACCACGAGAAGGGCCAGAATCAAAATTATTGTAAGCCACCAATAATAATAAGATGGTCGTGCTTGCTTGCTTGCTTATGAAATTGGAATATCTCATCAGGTGTTGCTTTCTTTTTCCCATCCCTTTTTAAACAGTATCCTAGCTAGCTCCAACCCAATTCAAACGACGCACAACTCATTTTTCATTTCAAAATAAATGCAGTTTGCACATAAATTCTAATTATGAAATTAAGAAAATGATGGTTAGTTGCGTGTTAAAAAATTAAAATTTATTCATACCATATTCAAACAATGCAAGATCAATATTAAATTCATGAAGCAAATAGAAAAATATTATAAATAAACCCCTCAATATTACACCCAAAAAAAAATCCATCAGTATTCTGAGAGAGAGATATATATATAATACGTTCAAGATCGATTCGATTATCTCCAAGCAAAACTATTATTAAAAATGAGTTTGAAATCGGTTCTTAGTACTTAATTAAAACCTGTTTATGAAGATCTATGTTTTGCTTGGTCTGATCCGCCATGTGCTTGCTGCTTTTCGATAAACTGAGGGAAGAAGAAGGCCGAAAGTAAATCAGAGATGCTCACATTAATTCCCATTTTTTGACGTTTCTCCTGATATTTCTCTTTCATTTTCAAACAGTATCATTTGAAGCTAAATTCAAGGTTCTGGTTTCTTCCCCATTGCGGTGGTCTTAGTCTCTCCAATTGCATACAAAGCAAGTCCATTTTGCAAAGGAGCGTTTTCAAAAACACCTTATTTTTTTAATCTGTGAATTTAAATGAACAATTTAAATCTCACTTAACTGTTGCATAAGTAAGTCTTTTTAATTCATTTTTAAATTTCGAGAATAAATTATACTTTTTGAAGTCGGGGATTTATATATTAACAATCGATTGATTATATTTGTGCCAATTTTGTGTTCTAGATCGCTTTCAGTACTTTAGCCTAGTTACAATTTTCATGAGTTTTCATGCCAAATATCCTAA
>JANTPZ010099998.1:0-22735 GCA_025593235.1 Vachellia pachyceras
TTACGAGCTGAATCATAAGGTGTCTATGCAGAAACTTAAGGAGATAGCAACCGAATCTGATATATGTCGGATACCTGGTCTTGCCATGTTTTATTCTGAGCTTGTTCATGGAATCCCTCCTATTTTCGAGCATTACGTAGAAAACGTTCCTGCTTTACACTCTGTTCTTGTCTTTGTGACCATCAAGTCACTGCCCATAAGCAAAGTCGCCATGGAGGACAGGTTTCTGTTCTGCAGAGTGGAACCCAAAGAACGAAACGTGTTTCGATGCGTTGCGAGGTATGGGTATAACGATGTGAGGAACGAGCAGGAGCCTTTCGAGAGAGTGTTGGTGGAAAAGCTTAAGGAATTTATGGTTAGAGAGTTTTGGATTTCTCAGAAAATGATCTCAGGTGGTGATGAAACAGAGGGCTGCGTCGAGGATGTTGAGGACACAGACCAAACGGGTGATGAAAAACAGAGAGAGATGCAAGAGGGTATTGAAGCAGATATAGAGAGGATAGAGAGGGCAACAAGAGAAGGTGTGGTTCACTTGATCGGAGAGAACGAGGTGATTGCCAGAAAAGGAGCAGGAATGTGGGATAGGGTTTTGATAGATTATGCTTACAACTTCTTGAAGAGAAACGTGAGGCAGTGTGGGAAGGTGTTTGATATTCCGCATAAACGTATGGTCAAAATCGGCATGAAATATGAGATTTAGATCATGAGGACATAATCTCTGATATAATCTTTCCTCTGTATATAAAAATAATTTACAAGACCAAGCCCAATCCTCAGAGATTGTGACATAATAGTAGTTTTTATTGATCACACCACTCTGTGCAATCTCTACTTAATGAAGGGGCTAGAAGCTTAATTTGAGTATATTAAGAGAATAAATTAAGTTAATTACTTGTAGTGCATATGTGTTGCTTTTTTAAATGCACCATCTTTTATAATATTTACTTTTAGAGTAAAACACCTCAAGGACATGCATGACTATTACACGTGCCGCCTTCCTTTGCATTGAATATTGTTTTCTACATGCATGTGTGTTAAAATAAAATTACTAAAATATGTATAAAATCTATGCCAGTTCTGTTCTAGCATCGCAGCAAGCCAGCAAAAATATATTCGGATGAAAATTAATTAGGAGCAAAAATTAAAGAGCCCTTGTACTACAGTCGGACTTTTTCTTACAGGCAGATTTGGGTTTTGAGGGTATAATTGAGATTATTGGGTTTCGCGATTAAGCTAATAGGGTGCAATAGTAGCCCAACAACGACCGGCCTATGATCTTAGATCTGTAAACCAGGAAAAACATTGTTCATGCAAATCTACGAGGCACAAAAGAAAAAACAGTTCATATCTCCATGGCATATTAAATTAATATAGTATAGGAATGGGGTTTGGATTTAATAAAAGGGGCTAGTCAAGTTTATATTTAACAGCAGATCCATCCAAGATGATAGATTTTAATCAGAAAATGATCATGCGCATTAAAAAGAGTGATGCCGTTACACCTTTTGCATGCTTGAATTTAACAGGGGTAGCATTTAAAAAATGCTTGAATTTAGAACATTGTAGGTCCTTTGCATTGGCCAATGTGTTATCCGTTAAACCACATCCTCATGATCCTATTTGTTATCGTTAAACTAGGGTTCAAATCCACCACAACAATTGGCAATGCCTATGGTTTTCATATCCTTTTGTCTTCTTTACTATCTGAACTGTTTCCTTCTATGTGTATATACGAGGTTAAGTTAATTTCCGTCGCCATCCGCCATTTTTACCTTGCCCCCACGCACGTCACGGTCCCCCCAAACCCTTCTTTCTTTATTCACACCGGTCCCCCAAACCCCACCTCTCCCCATGCCGCACGCCCCCATCCCCCCAAACCGTCTTTGTCGTCGTCGTCCAGTTCGTCGTTCTTTGTTGAAGCTCGTCCATCGCCGTCGAGCCGTGTTGAAGCTCGTTCTTGTCGTCCAGTTCGTCGCTGTCGAGCCGTCATTGCTTGAGGAAGGTTTGTGCATCGTCGCGTCAGCTTCTCGAGTTCTCTGCAACTTTCTTCTTCACAGGTATATGTTTGCATTGCTTTATCTCTTCGCATTTCTTCTTCTTCGCATTGCTTCGTTATCTGTTCCTTCGTTGTTTTGCCTCTGTTCCTTCGTTGAAAGTGGAGTGGCATTTCTTAGGAAAAATGGCTTTTAGGAGTGACATTTCTTGAGTTGCTATAGGTTTTGATTTGAAGAAGCCGAAGTATGTTTAAGATTCTATGCAAATTGTTTATGGCTGAAACTTACAGCAATGAGTATATGAATATGCACTTACTATATGATATTAAAGGTTAATATTATTGTTAGTGTTACCGGTAAATTACATTTTGGTTTTGATCTTTACAATTTTAAATTATAATTTTTCATTTCTATAGTTCCTTTTGCCTTGAACGTTATGTTAAAAATCAATTAAAATATCAAATATTTTCTATTAATTAGAGATTTGTTTATGTTGATTAGAGATTTGTATAAATAAACGTTATGTTAGATAACTTTATTTATACATTTTAGATTTGAAACTCCAAGTTTGACTAGAAACTGAAAGATTCACATGTCCAATTTGCTATTACAACAAAATAAGAAATATATATATTAATCAACTCACTTGTTAAAATAAATAATTAAGTAAGTAAAAAAGAAGGCTCATGTGCCAAACAATTGCTTCAACACCTTAATAATTAATTAATATTCATATATTGGATATTTAATAATATTAAGTAACAGAACAAGGCAACAACAACAGCAACCAATAAATACTTTTAAATTCAATAGTTAATTGTCACAGATGTTTTTTTGGGCCAATTCTTCAATGCTTCATTTTGTCCACAAACTGCATTTAGGCTTTGTGGGTCTTTCTCACGCTTGGGTTGCCTTATATTTGATGACACATGAAATTTAAATTATATGCCAATTTATACAATAGTTAATTAGTTCCTTAAATTAAACAAAAAATTAGTTAATGCGTAATTTCTTAAAGTGGATTTGTATTACTCTCAGTATCACACTTGTTAGATAACAGATCAATATCATTAATCAAGATATATAAATAAAAGTAGTCAGACTTAGAGTATCAAATCTAAAATCTATTAATTAGAGATTTGTATAAATAAAATGTAGAAATAAACGTTATGTTAAAAATCAATTGAAATATCAAATATTTTCTATTAAAAAGATGATATACACATTATTTATTATCTTTATTTTTACATCGCATATTGATTAATTATCTTTTTTTTTCACATTTTGTTTGAGCAGTTTCATTTCCCTTGTTTCATATTTCCATAACTTTATGATTTGCCTTTTTAAATTTGAATGTTGTTTACAATGGCTTAGGGTCTAATAAATGGATCGTACTTTGATGAATGCGGTAAGAACTAGTGATGAATATGAGAATGGTGTGGAAGAGTTTATTGCATTTGCTAAAAGAAAAGCGACTAGCAAAAATGGGATGTGTTTTTGTCCCTGTGTCAAGTGTATGAATGTGATTAGGCAAAATATTGATGACATAAGGGATCACCTAATTTGTGAGGGAATAAGTCTCAAGTACGCAAAGAGGATATGGCATGGGAAAAAACTAAATGTATATTCAGCCCATGAAAGAGATTATGTGGATGCAGTAGATGAAGATAGAATGGAAAGAATGATTCACGATATTGAGGTAGAATCTTTTGTCCAAGCTCCTGTATATGAAAGCATGCGGAGCGATGTAGAGATACCATTGTACCCTGGGAGTAAGCATACATGCTTGACGGGTACATTGCATTTGATGAATTTGAAGGCATCTTGTGGGTGGACCGACAATAGTTTCACATTGTTGATGCAGTTGTTGGGTGATATGGTTCCAGAGAACAATGTACTTCCAAATCGTATGTATGAAGCGAAGAAAATCTTATCTACGATGGGCATAGAGTACAAGAAGATATTAGAGGCATTATGAAGGATGACATTCGAGCCACTATAACTAGGCTTTGTGTTTTTTTAATGCTATATGTAGCAAAGAGATAGAAGTTGAAAAGTTGGATAAATTAGAAAATGAAGGTTACATTATTCTCTCCCAACTAGAGATGCATTTTCCCCCAACATTTTTCGATATAATGGTCCATCTGGTTCCTCATTTAGTAAGAGAAATAAGGTTGTGCGGTCTGGTTTACCTAAGATGGATGTACCCTTTTGAGCGTATTATGAAGGTTTTAAAAGGTTATTCAAAAAATCCTTATCGACCTGAAGCATCCATTGTGGAAAGATATGTAGTGGAAGAGGCTATGGACTTTTACAATGATTATCTATCTAGGGTGAATATACAATCACGTCATGAAGAAGGCGTAAGCAAGGGAATACGAGGTATAAAAGTGAAGAGTATGTTTCGTGAAGAAGTATTACAAGCACACCTATATATCTTGAATAATATGGAAGAAATTCAACCTTATTTCCATGAACATAAACAGGTGTTAAAGAATATGAATCCTATAAAGAATGACATGCAGATAGCGAATGAACAGAATAAGACATTCATAGGATGGTTGAGGGAAAGGGTTTCTCGTGAAATTGATGCTTCTGAGATGACCAAATGGTTGGTATAGGCCTGCATTTGAGGTGGTCACCTGAAGCGGTTATGACATAAATGGGTATTCATTCTACACAAAGATTCAAGACGACAAAAGTACAGTGCAAAATAGTGGGGTGATGGTTGTAGCTGAAGGCATGCATTTTTATAGTTCGAAAGACAAGAACCCCGTACTGGCATCTATGGCTTACTATGGAGTTATTGAAAAAATTTGGGAAATGACATACAACAATTTCAAATTTCCTTTATTCAAATGTATGTGGGTTAATAATAATGCCGTTGTGGTCAACCAACAGTTTGGATTTACCTCAGTTGATCTTGAAAGAGTTGGTTATAGAGATGAGCCATTCATTCTAGCAAGTCAGGCCAGACAAGTGTTTTATGTCATAGACCCAACAAATAAAAAATGTCGATTGTACTTTAAAGTAAAAAACAAAAGGATGGTGATCCAACCTTTAACCTGGACGATACACCCCCTTTTACTATGAATCCGCCTACACCACGTGAAGCGGAATTATTTGATGATGATTACTATGCTGTAAGACAATATCACTGTGAGAGAATATGGGAAAATACATAAAGTAAGGAGTTAATTACAAAATTTCGATATATTGTGTGTTATATATGTTTACCTTAGTTTACTTTATTCATGCAGATTGCAATTTATTTATATCTGACGTTGATTCTTATCAAAAATATGGCGAATTCTGATGAGTCACACAGTGGTGGACACTTAGATGAAAACCCACTGGCAGTGCCAGATTCGACTGTGAAAAAGGTTAGGGGATGTACAACTATGGCCTCCTTGACTGCACGCCGTCGCCAACGAAAGGAGAAGCTGCATGTAGAATTCGATGCCAATATGGATCCCACCGGTGATGAACAAGATCGATTTATCAACTATTTAGGGTATTTAGCACGGAGCAGAGTTAGCATACTGTACCCTGGATGGCGGTATGTTCCACAAGAAACACGAGATATGATATGGCAAGAAATTTTAGTATTTAACTTTCAACACCACTTCATTTTTGTTTTCATTTCGATTGGTTCAAATTTCATTATAAAATGTTGTACTTTACAGCAAACCTATGACGTTCCAGACACTAAGGAAATAAAGAAGCACTTGATGGGGCTTGTTCGCATACAGTGGAAAGAATTCAAGAATAAGCCATCACGATATTATGTTCAGAGTTCAAAGAAAGATGAAGACCCATGTCAAAAATATCCGTTTCTGTCCCCCGAAGACTGGAGGCTGTTTGTGGCGTCACGGAAAGACCCACAATTTCAGGTAACATCCTTCAGTCATCTACATTTGGTTGCTATCACTGACTCAGATTTTCCTCTTATGACTTAATAGGAATTAAGTGAAGCCAACAAACAGAAGGGTGCTGCAAATATCTATCCGCACTATTTGTCTCGTAGCAGATACAGAAAGCTTCAGCAAAAAATGATGGAGGAAGAGCAACAAAGATACAAGAGACATCAGCCTCAGATCTCGCCGTTGTCGTCCAGGCCCCTATTCCTCCTCCACGTCACAAAAAATGGAAAGCAGCGAGGATGAAAGATGGGAAGTACATCAATAAAGCAGTTGCTAAGGTGGCTGGAAGGATTGTAAGTGCTGACATATAATAATCATATGTGATTGTTTGTCTTGGTTTTATTAGTACCTCACTTATGACGTATTATACGATGCAGGATGACCTTACACAGCATACCAGCCAAGGGACTTTCACTCAAAGTGGGAGGATGGACATCTTAACAACGGCGAATGAAAGGCCAGATTACCCAGGCCAAGTTCGAGGGGAACGAGTCTAGGAAAATATTTTTGACCACCATCTCAACAGTCTACTGAATCTCAGTTTCAATCTAAAGTAGCTGAGATGCAGCAATCACTCCTAGCTGAGTTTGACGCTCAACGTTAGATACAAAACCAGATGATGAAAAATATGCGTGAGGAGATGAGAGATGAGATGATGGCTGAGTTAGAAGCTGAGATGAGAGCTCAGTTGAGAGCTGAGATGAAAGCTGAGATGAGAGCTGAGATCGCAACTCTCCTGAAATCGGGGAAGCTGATTGAGGAACTGAAGAATATCGATTCCCATGTATTTCACAGTAGTAAAGATAGCAATCATCCGCTTGAGACAGTAGTACTGGGTGACCCTTCTCTTGATTTTCCCGCAGAAGAAGTTAGAAAGGTTTGTACTCTCTACCTGGATGAGCCAATACGTGCCATTACCCATGCTTATTTCTACAGGCAAGCTACTATGCACCATTCTATGCCAATTCCGGATAGCTTGTCTCGCGTATCGGTGACAGGTATTGAAGATGGTGAGGAAGGCTCCGATGTCCCAGTTCCTGATCAAGGGTGCTCCATTTAGGCCAATCTAAGGGTTGCTTCATTCTTTGGCCGAAAAATCTCATTTCTACACCTACAATACCTCACGAGGTAGTAGCCACCTTATGATCTTACTTAATTTTTTTTCGACATTATATTTATAATATGTATTATCTACTTTACCAGGATCCAGAAGAAGCTGCAAAATTCTCATTCTTGTCACGGCTGCGGCAGCTACGAGAAAAATTGACACCCGTAACCATGCAGATGGTTGATGGGATTGTTGGTCGTGGTGTAACGTATGAATTTGTTATCGACAAGGATGATATGAAACAATTCCTATCTCTAGAGGACCTCGATATAGCATGGCTTCAGTTTGCAATGTTGTAAGTTTTTTATTTTCCTATCTTCAATTGATGCTGTCATTTTTTTAGGTTTTATATAATTCACTATTTCCTTTATTATTGAACTCTTTAATAGGACCTTGCACAATATTTACGTTGAATTTTCTAGAGATGATTTTTATGGATTGTTATATTCTGCGAATACAACAAAGAGTTACAATTCTCTAGAAAATCGGGTGCATTACATTGGGAGCATAATACGAACAGATGTTAATCCAATGATGTGTTACCTAGCACTAATAATTGAAAGGTATGGAATTATAGTTATCCCTTTTAATCATTTAGCCTAATTGGTAATAATTAACTTATTTTGCTAACTTCATTTTCATTTATATGTGCTGTTGTAGTCATCATTGGAGTCTCTGTGTTGTCTGCCCCGTCGTGAATACTGTGTACTGGTTTGATCCATTGTCTGGCAAAAAGGCAGGGCACGAGTAAAAATATGTTTTTGATACGTAAGTTTTTCTATTTGTAAATTATTGCTTTTAACGATATTTAAAAATGTTTTTTTCATATATAACTATTATTAATTCAATCGCAGCGCACTCAAGACATACCGAATGATGGAAGGTAAACGTGAAGGTAGAAATAAAAACACACAGTGGTCTTATCCAAAAGTAAGTACTTTGACTTTAAGTTCTTTTATTGAAAGTCATTTTATCCATTTATACGTTTTGACAAAATGTTTTTTTATCTTTAATGCCATCGACAATCAGACAATACTAAGTGCGGGTATTATGTCATCAGTTATATGTATAGTATCATTCAGAGCAGATTGACTAGAGATTTAGAAGAGGTAATACGCAATCTATTAAATATTGATGAGTTAATCGTTTAGTTTGATGAATTTGGATTGTTCTAATAATTGTTTTTAAATTTGTAGATTTTTTATAATGACAATGCTTACATGGCTAGTGACATTGATTTGATACGAGAATTGTTGGCTACACGTCTTCTTGATTTGTAGACAATGCTTATTTCAAGGTGAATATATATAGTTTCAACTCTTCATGTCGACTTGTATAGTGTTAATTAGATGAATTGTGTTACTCTGCCACAAATGTAAGATGATATTTGCTCAGTAAATGACAATGACTTTTGTGTTTCGCTGCAATAAAGACTTGGCTTTCGTAGATATATACATCTAACTTTTGATAAATTTTATGTTTCTCCGCCACAATGACTTTTGATTATAACCCTGATATGTGTTTATTATGTGTAGACTTGATTTGGTAAAAATATAACTGTAATCTGATTCAGGTGGGGTTAATAAAATAGAAGAAATTTTTTTTAAAAAAAATGTACATACGGCGTCATATATAGTGTTATAGAGACCTACGACGCCTCTCACCATATAGGGCACCGTAAACCCTAACTTTCTACTTTCCTCACATATACACCCCTCGAGAAAGGGTACCTATTAAGCTAAAAATATGGCGTAAAAAGTACCTTTTGTAGTAGTTTCTGCTACATAGTTATCATTGCCTTTGTGGAGCTTATCTATTTAAGTTCAGTGCTCTACAAATTCTCTCAAGGAGGGTATCTTCCTCTTGCTTTCTCCTTGGTAGTGATGGCCATCATGTACGTTTGGAACGACGTTTATAGACAGAAATACTATTACAAGATAAACCAAAAGATTTCTCCAAAAAGAGTTCAGGACATGGTAGGAGAGACCAAACTCTATCGAGTCCCTGGGCTAGCCATGTTCTACTCAGAGCTTGTTGAGGAATCCCACCAATCTTCAAGCATTACGTGACGAACGTGCCAGCATTGCACCCAGTGCTGGTGTTCATGTGCATAAAATCATTACCCATAAGCAAAGTTGCAGTGGAAGAAAGGTTCCTGTTTTCAATAACTAGATTCTGTATCGGAATTCATATAAGTTATTCTCCCAAAATCTAGATTTCACTTTGAACTCCGTAAAATTATTCTCAACCAAACTTTTAAACGAGCTACCTACAAGGGAGATTTTGATTGATGACTTGTTTGAAGAGCCCCAACGCAGAAGGCGGAAAGGGCATAGACCCTTGGTGTGAGATAGTACCAATAACACGGGTTGGGCCATCCGCTTTTATTTTTTAGTTTTTTTATTTAATATATCTTATATATTTTTACATTTTTTTCATCTTAATTTTTTTTATAAAGATAAAATTAATAATAAATTCTATTTTTATGATAAATAATACCTAATATATTAAAAAATTGTATAAAATATTTTATTTTTCATATCAACTTCCTATAATACTATATTTAAACTTATAACAAAATATTAATATTTATATATTTTGAAAACTTGAAAAAAATTCATTATTAAAAATTTATTGATAAGAAAAGAATTATATGCATGTATAATCTTACAAGAAAAAATTAAAAAAGAAAAAAAGGAAAGTTTAATTTTAAAAAGCAGCCAACCCGTTATAAACGGTGCGGGTTACATTTCTGCAGTTCAGAAATTGAAAAGGGGTTGACAGATTGACACGTACTACTATTATTAGTGTGAGAGACAATTGATATTCACATGCACTATCCCCCTATCCTCGTGCACTTTTCCAACCCACCATTTATTATTTTATTAAACAAACTTTCACTGTGGCCGTTCTTCCTAAACTACCATTTGTGAAAGTCCTCTAAAGTCCTATCAAATATTGTCACCCAAAAAAAAATTCACACCAAATGCTTACGTCACTCTTTCCATGCATCAATTCATTCTTTTCTGGATTTCTCCTGACTAATTCTAGGAGGATGAGATATTTAATCAGGAGTTTTAACCTTTTTTTTTTCTATACCCAGATGGGATCGAAGTCCAACCTTCATTAAGGATAAGTAAAAGCATGTTTGGATGTAAGCTACAAACTTTTTAATTTTGTTTAAGTATAAAATTTTTTAAAAAAGTTATTTTAAATATAAAACATATGTTTGAAATTTAGGTTTTGAAAATGTTATTTTCTTATTAAATCACATAAATCACACCCTCTTTTTTAATAAATTTTTTCTTTCATATATTTTTCTTTCGTTTTCTTTCTTCTTTACTACTTACCTTTTATTTCGAACTCCGTAAAAGCCAATCACTTCTTAAACACAGAGCTTATTTGGATGTGATTTTGAAAATAGCTTTTACAGATTTCGAGGTAAAACTTAGGTTTTGGAGAATAGATTTTGGAAAATAGCTTTTACAGATTTCGAGGCAAAACCTAAATTTTGAAAAGTGATTTATATTTGGGAAGTTATTAGCTTTTACGTATTCCGAGGCAAAAAAGTGGGTAGGAAAGAGAAAAGTAGGAAAAAGGAAAAGGTAGGAAAGAGAAAACCTAGGTTTCAAACTAATGTTTTATAACTAAAATAGCTTTTGGGAAAAAAATTTTACTTGGACAAAACCTTGGTTTTGAGGTAAAACTGATGTTTTGAAACCAAACATAAATTCTAGAATTGGTTTCCAAACAAGCCCACAATCACCCTCCAAAACCTAGATTTTACCTCGAAATCTGTAAAAATATTATCCCAAAATCTATTTTTCGAAAATAGATTTTACCTTAAACTCAGTAAAAGTTATTCTTAAACGAACTTTCAAACCAGCCCTACCTCATTTTTAGGCCTAGCCCCCTCTAGATGGCCATACAAGCATATATATATATATATATATATATATTTACCAATGTCATACAGATATTTTATAAATTATCCTCTTCATTGCATTCTTATAAAAACAAAAGCGACATTATTGCGTAGTTGAATCAACTTTAGGACCCCAAAGTCTATTCGTTCTATTCATGTCAAAATGAGTTATGAACTAAAACAATTGTTTCCTAGTTATAATTACTCTGATAGTCTTTCTTTTATAAAACAAATTTAATAAAAAAGAGTAGTTTTGATTATTATTAAAAGATAAAATTATCTAGCGAAACTTAAAATGAACAGTTTTGATTAACTAAACTATCACAAAACGAAATCATATATCGTAAAAATGGTAAAATATGTCAAATAGTATATGAATATTAGGATGGTTAATAACATTACTAATTTACAATCTTATTAATTGATTGTTGTTAAATTTACATATTTAAAAAGTTCATTGTGTTGGGCATTCTCTACGAGACGTATTATGAAAATTAGATTTTCCTCAATTATATATATATATGTATGCGTATGTGTGTGTGAACCTTGTACTGAACAATGTATCATTATTTTTGAATGCAAATTTGTCAGTTCCCTTAATTGATCGGTGGACCCCGGACCCGTTTACACGTAATTACTAGGTAAATTTATAATTAAATCTTAAATAGAAGAGTTAATAAATAAAATATCCTAAAGATTTATAAAATTACCATAAGGTTTTAAGAGTAGCTGCTGAGGTTGTTTAAAACCTTTTATTAATTAAATCAACTATTTAGGACTTGATTATTATTACTAGATAGGTACTCCATCTATTCTTAAGTTTTGAAATGCTTCCACACAGCTTCCATTCATCAACTCCCACCCATTTTCCCCTTATTTCAGGCGTCGCAGATGTTCTTCTTAAACTATTTTAACTTTAAATTACTTTAATATTTTGATGATTCCAATTTAAGATCTGTGGTTTATATAATTCAACTCAATATTTCTCTGTGCAGTAATTGACCGGTATAAAAAATATTACACACTCGACTCTTCCATGCGACAATAATTATAGTTTTGACATACTATATATATATATACACACGCACAAGATCCAAATAAAGAATATTGCATCTTTTAAATTAAACTTTAGTTTGACACGAAAGTGAGAGTAGGATACATAAACTCTTGATAATAACTAGTTAAGATGTTATTAATTCCAATGAGCTAGGATCTTTTGGCGTTGAAAATAATGAAAGAATGGTCCCACATAAAGGGATATACCGATGATACTAATGAAATGCTTTTTGAAAGTTATTTAGGTAATCACCTTTTAATTAATTATAACACGTTTGTTAGTTTGTTTCACACTTTTGTTGTTTTTAATTAAATATAAATTAAATATTTATATCAGTGAGAATTCAAATCTGTGCCATCATTGACTTTTTTTTTTTCCGTATAAACGCATAATAACTGCACGCCACACATACATTGCCATGTTCGATGGCAAAAGTAATAGAAAGATCAATATGGCTGCATAAAATATAAAAGCCATGAATATATACAGTCCCCAAAGTCACAATACATCAATAAGTATTATAAATTCTTTCATCATGTGTTTTATATTTGAATAATTACCATTTAATTATAAACCCACATAAAAAAGAGACATTAAAATAATTTGTCTATAAAAATAAAAAAGAGGTAATAACAAAAGAAGAACTTAGAAATTGCAAAATCGTAAATGAGGTGTTTCACATGAGCCATGAACAGAACTGCTTATCATTAATAATATGAAACAAACCTTATTTGGGATTCATCTGTTTAATGTCATTTTCCAAATTAAAAAAAAAACTCTGAACCATCCGGGTGAAATCAAACGTTAGATGAAAGCGGTAGAACATAGATGGCGACAAGCTAATGGATGGAGCATTTTCAGTTATTTTTCATTTGATTGATGAGGAAAATTAAAGCAGGAAAGGGAAAAGAAGGCGGGCGCGGGCTATTTACAGTTGAGTCTCATGACGCGCGGTGGAAGAAGAATCCTGAATCTCTTAGATGATGAGCTTGTAATATTGAGAGACGTGGAAGTTGATATATAGCTTAGTGAGGTAGAAAAGTAGAGGAAATAGGTAAGTATTTTGTAAAAGTGGTGACATAATACATACAGGAGTGGTGGACCAGAATGAGAACACAGTGAATATTCGAAGGTGCAAGTGGCTGGTGGATTCAATCGCTTCCTTCCTCGTCCCTTCCTCCTGCCTGAGCCTTTATATCCTCACTCTCTCTCTCTATATATATATGTATATATAACCCCTTCTCTTCCTTAAAACTTGTTCACAATCCTCTTCTCTTGTTATATCTTCACTTCACATTACGTCTAAGATGGAAATGCCTTACAACGAGGACAACACAGATAATAAGCACCACAGAACAATGGTGGCTACCCAGAACAAGCAGAGTGATAATGTTATTACCACAGTAGGCGGTGACCACCGTGATCCTTTCGACCTCGAATGCCACAGCCTCCCCACTTCCCATTCCTCTAAGGTTACTTTTAATTTCTGTATAAACCTTCTTCTTCTTCTTTCACTTCTGCTTTACTTGTTTGCTAAGTAGTTTGTTGAATAATGATATGATAATACAGAGGCCGGCGATGAGGGTGGTGTTGCAGCTTGCGTTTCAGAGCATGGGGATTGTGTACGGAGACATCGGAACGTCGCCCCTATACGTCTTCTCCAGTACTTTCGCCGACGGCGTCCACCACAGTGACGATATTTTGGGAGTTCTCTCTCTCATCTGTTACACTCTCACTCTCATCCCTCTCTTCAAATACGTCTTCGTCGTCCTTCGTGCCAATGACAACGGCGACGGTATATTAAATACTTCTGCGTACATGTTTCCCACAGAATTCTGCACTTGTCATTTTGTTCGTTCTTTGTTCAGCTATTTTTCAGGTTCCTTTTCATTTTTTTATGAAAATAAAATACAATTTCAAATTCAATACACAATTAACTTCAGTTAAATATCAAAATTTAACCGTGTTGATTTTTACCACTATTTTTTTTGTAGTTTTTATTGCGTCTTTTATATTTTACCCCTGCGAGTTCTTCGTGGTTTTATTTCATCTCCTTTTCCGACCTACTTAATGTTTGTCTTCATTGAGATTTTGATTTTTGACATGTTTACTAATCAATCATTCATCACAGCTATCTTAGTGGTGCATTTGCCCTTCCAAGTTTTAATGGGAAGCGCGTGGTCTGCGAAATCTTGTTTTACTCTTCCACGTTCCAACATTTACACTAGCTGAGTGGGGCCCAGTGGCAAGAAACTTGGGCAACATTCATCTGTTTTTAGTCCAGAGACTTTTAAATCCACCCGTACACAATTGATGTTACACAATTTTAGTCAAGGAATCGTGTCGGACCATACTTAGAATAAAAGCATAAATTTCTGGAACCATTTTATTTTAACTTGTTCAAATTTCATAATTACAGTACTCCACCTCACAAATTTCCAAAGGCCATTACGTATTTTTGAAAATTTATATTCACTACCTTTTTCAGGAGGGACATTCGCTCTGTACTCTCTGATATGTCGTTATGCCAAAGTGGGACTACTCCCAAACCAGCAAGCTGAAGACGCACAAGTTTCTAATTATCAACTTGATTTGCCAAGCAGTGAGATGAAGAGAGCCTCCTGCCTCAAATCCAAGCTTGAGAACAGCCACTTTGCTAAGCTCTTCCTCTTGTTCGCCACCATGCTCGGCACCTCCATGGTCATCGGCGACGGCGTCCTCACTCCTTGCATCTCCGGTTTGTCATTCAACTCATTATGCAACCAGACATTACTTCATCCGTTAAAGTAGTATATCCCTCATTCCCTATATATCATCATTAAACTTTTGGTTGCAGTTTTGTCGGCTGTTGGAGGGATCAAGCAGGCTACACCTGCAATGACTGATGGTAGGGTTAACAGTTAGTTGCTTGGTTTTTTATGGTTTGTTTAGTAGACTTGGGTCAATCGTTAATTGGAAGTTATTTCTTCTGTTTTTTGGTGGCTTCTTTTTTATGCAGATAGGGTTGTTTGGATATCAATAGTAATCCTTGTGGGACTATTCATGATTCAGAGGTTTGGAACCGACAAAGTTGGATATAGTTTTGCTCCCATTATCTGTCTTTGGTTCACACTCATTGGAGGCATCGGTGTTTTCAACATCATCAAGTATGACCCCACTGTCCTGAAAGCAGTAAACCCAAAGTATATCGTGGATTACTTCACCAAAAACAAAAAAGAAGCTTGGATTTCACTTGGTGGAGTCGTCCTGGCCATCACAGGTTCTTAATTAATTCACTCGTCTTCATTTCAACGCTCCTACATTTCCCGAGAATTATTAATCTGACGTTATTGAGATTTGCAGGAACTGAAGCAATGTTTGCTGACGTTGGACATTTCACAGTTCGTTCCATACAGATCAGTATGTGCTCTTTGACCTACCCTTCTCTTATACTAGCTTACACAGGCCAAGCCTCCTTCCTCCGCAAAAACAGCGAACTTGTTTCAGAGACCTTCTATAAGTCCATACCAGGTTTGGTTTATATCATAATCTAAAACTGTATCACCTTCTTCTACATAGCGAACTCGCAACCCTATATCATTCTATGATAAAATGATCTAACGATGGACAATAAAAAATTGTTATGCAGATCCTTTGTATTGGCCAATGTTTGTGATAGCTGTTTTAGCATCAATCATAGCTTCTCAAGCCATGATCTCTGGGACTTTCTCCATTATCCAACAATCCCTCTCACTTGGGTGTTTCCCTCGTGTGAAGATTGTTCACACATCGGCCAAATATGAAGGACAAGTTTACATCCCTGAGATTAACTTCATCCTCATGCTAGCTTGTGTGGCCGTCACCGCAGGCTTCAAAACCACCACAAAAATTGGCAATGCCTATGGTAATACTAATAATAATAATCATCATTATCATCATCCTTCGACTCACTTGCTCCCAGCTCTTTCATTCAACTTCCGTTAAAGTCAATCTCTAACCGGAAATTGTATATGAACGTAATGCAGGGATCGCAGTGGTTTTTGTAATGGTTCTCACATCTGCTTTTCTTGTATTAGTCATGATCATGATATGGAAGACCCACATTCTTCTGGTTATAAGCTTTGTTCTTGTCATTGGCTCGGTGGAGCTTCTCTATCTGAGCTCAGTGCTATACAAATTTGACCAAGGAGGGTATCTTCCTCTGGCTTTTGCTGCGATTCTAATGACCGTCATGTACGTTTGGAACGAAGTTTACCGAAGGAAGTACTTTTACGAGCTGAATCATAAGATGTCTATGCAGAAACTTAAGGAGATAGCAACCGAATCTGATATATGTCGGATACCTGGTCTTGCCATGTTTTATTCTGAGCTTGTTCATGGAATCCCTCCTATTTTCGAGCATTACGTAGAAAACGTTCCTGCTTTACACTCTGTTCTTGTCTTTGTGACCATCAAGTCACTGCCCATAAGCAAAGTCGCCATGGAGGACAGGTTTCTGTTCTGCAGACTGGAACCCAGAGAACGAAACGTGTTTCGATGCGTTGCGAGGTACGGGTATAACGATGTGAGGAACCAGAAAGAGCCTTTCGAGAGAGTGTTGGTGGAGAAGCTTAAGGAATTTATGGTTAGAGAGTTTTGGATGTCTCAGAAAATGATATCAGGCGGTGATGAAACAGAGGGCTGCGTCGAGGAAGTTGAGGACACAGAGCAAACGGGTGATGAAGAACTGAGAGAGATGCAAGAGGGTATTGAAGCAGATATAGAGAGGGCAGCAAGAGAAGGTGTGGTTCACTTGATTGGAGAGAACGAGGTGATTGCCAGAAAAGGAGCAGGAATGTGGGATAGGGTTTTGATAGATTATGCTTACAACTTCTTGAAGAGAAACGTGAGGCAGAGTGGGAAGGTGTTTGATATTCCTCACAAACGTATGGTCAAAGTCGGCATGAAATATGAGCTTTAGATCATTAGGACATAATCTCTGATATAATCTTTCCTCTGTATATGAAAATAATGTGCAAGACCAAGCCCAATCCTCACGGATTGTGACATAATGGTAGTTTTAATGGAAGCTCTGCTTAATGAAGGGGCTAGAAGCGTAATTTGAGCATATTAAGAGAATAAATTAAGTTAATTACTTGTAGTGCGTATGGGTTGATTTTTTTAATGCACCGTCTTTTATAATAATTACTTTTAGATTAAAACACCTCAAGGACATGCGTGAGTATTACACGTGCCGCCTTCTTTTGCATTGAATATTGTTTTCTACATGCATGTGTGTTAAAATAAAATTACTAAAATGTTTTTAAAAGAAGTATGTATAAAATCTAGGCCAGTTCATATCTACCATCGCAGCAAACCAGTAAAATTATATTCGGATGAAAATTAATTACGAGCAAAAAATTAAAGAGCCCTTGCACTACAGTCGGACTTTTTCTTTTTTGGGCCTGTTTACAGGCAGATTTGGGTTTTGAGGGTATAATTGAGATTATTGCGTTTGCCGCTTAAGCTAATAGGGTGCAATAGTAGCCCAACAACGACCGGCCTATGATCTTAGATATGTAAACCAGTAAAAACATTGTCCATGCAAATCTATGAAGCCTAAAGAAAAAAAAAGTTTGTCTCTATGGCATATTAAATTAAGAGTTTCCTTGATTTCATTTGCTAAAATTTAGGTTTGGTTTCAAAACCTAATTTTACCTAAAAGCCTAAGTTTTGTTTAAGTACTCATATTTATCAGAAAAGCTATTTTGGACACAAAACCTCGTTTTAAAACATAAGTTTTGAAAAAACTATTTTCTTGTCAAATCACACCATCTCTTCTAACAAATTTTTTCTTTCATACTTTTTCTTTCCTTTTCTTTTATTTTTTCTATCTACTTTTTGCTTCGGAATCCATATAAACTAAGACTTCCCAAACACAATTATCTTTTTAAAACCTAAATTTTACCTCAAAATTTGTAAAAGTTATTCTCAAAAAGACTTGCAATAGTGCTCTTCGTGCTTATTACTTCCCTAAAAGAATATATGTGCTTACAAAATATATGAATATTATATTGATATTATTTTTTCAACAAAAAAATAATTACCTACGCCAAATGTTCATGTCGTTATTGGATGGAGAAAAAGGTCGAACATATGCCATCTATATTTAATAATGACTTTTTCATGGTCATCTTCGCATTATTTAAATAGTCTAAGATTAGTCTCACTTGAAATGGTAAATTTATCCCCTATCAATATCTTTTCTCCCGAAAGCATGAAACTTCTAATATTGTAATGGGCTAAAGACCTTATCAATATGAAACTTCTATTTTAGTAATTCATATAATATATATCGGTTGAATTCAACAAATTACAAATATTGACTTGACCATCTAGAAATTGGATTAGTGTTAATGGGCAATAGAAGCAAGCATTTAATCTCAATGAAACAGTACTTGGAATTTAAATTAAGATTTTCAAATACACATTTGAAGGAAAACAGATTACTTGAGAAGAAGAAAAAGCTTCATCAAAAGTAAATTATAGCGCATTATTAAAGTTTCTTTAATTTGTTTTTTTTAAGAAAACAGCGACCTGTACATAAATGGTTATCTCCCACGTTGTCAAATGTCATAGCCTCCCTCTTAAAAGCAATCTCAATAGCTTTTAGCTATTGCCTATTGGCTCTTTCCTCCTCTTCTACCCTCTCCTGTGCGTACGCAAACGATGAGCTTAAAGATTCATGCTCGTATGCAACTCATTTTTAACTTTGCTTATTCATAGATTACATAATCGTCATCTTTTAACAGAACTATTAGGAGGGAGAAAAAAAGTAGTGGGAATAAAAATGGAGCAAAGTAAAAGTTGGAAGGAGCAAATAAAAGCCATGATTGTCATTTCAACTTCTTGTTCTAATTTTGTTACGAAATTTTCGATTTTTTTTAAGGAAAAGGTAAAGGCCAATTATGTTAGACTCGCAGGTATTTGTGTAGTGTTAAGCTTTTACGAATTCTTTTGATGGTAGTTAAGATGTTTAGTCAATTCAAGTTTGAAATAGGATTTGAGCGTAGAAACTGATGAATAGATGTAGAGCATCCATAAAAGTGACTTGATTAATAAGAAAATCTAGAGCATAAAATCTTGAAGGATGTTTTTAGATAGATTCGTCCGAGATACGTTTGAATATATATATATATATATATATGGATGCACAATACATATGGAATGTAAGTTTCAGCATTGTTCCTGCAACCCAACTCGATGCTTATCCGTAATCACGAGAGATGAAAGAAATAATTTAATCAATTTTTTTATATAGAAAAGCGAGAGGCCACATTCTACTGTGATTCAAAACGCCAAGTGGTGAGCCCACAACAAACAAACGCAAGTAGTGTTATTGATCAAACGCAAAATCCTCTCTTTCAAGTTTCAGCATCGAGATAATTTTCCCTATTAATACTTTTGATTACTCCCTTTTGCTTTTGGCCTCCTGGTCGTCTCTCTCTCTGCCCCCCTCTCTGCCTCCTTCTCTCTTCTAGTCCTACACAGTACAACTTTGCTGTCATGAAACTTCACCTCCCTCCTGTTGTAATACGAGGTAAATCTATTTAATACTCTCATTGGCCCCTTGTTCCGTTTTCCTGTTTTGTTGTCTTTAATCTATGCTCTCTGTTTTTTTCTTGTCTCCTATTCACAGCGAAGGAAGGAGAACAAGTTGACCATTGAGGCCGTTACGGGTACCCATTTCCCTAGGTCGATTTCTCCACGTGTGATTTCAACGTTCGAGGTTTAAACTAAGGTCACGTCTCGTTTCCGTTCATTGCTTGCATGGTTTGCGTTATTCTAATGATTCTTTCCAGTTATATACAGTTATTTACTCCTATTTCGAAGTTAATTTCGATGGATTAACGGTGAATTATCACGTCAAGTCCACTCTGAATCTGTGATTACTTAATTCATATCAACTGGTTGTCCCCTAGTTTGTTTCATATAATATTGCAGGTATTTGAGTTCAGCAAGTTACTTTTTTCTCCTTATTGGGTTTCTTCGAATTTCAATTGCTTGTTTCATCGGTGTTTAATTTCCGTTGGAGCAAGTTTTGATAGTGGAAAATGCTGTTTCCTGGCGTGCGACTTAGAATTTCGAAATGCCCTTTCCTGAGTTGTTCCTGCACATTGATTAACGTGAGAGTCAACTGACAGGAAACATGTTTTAATGATATTTCCTGCAATTACGTTGAAACATTACTTGAATTTCTAGTTCACACATGCTTAAAAGCTAAAAGTTCTATTCTGAAATCCATAAAATTGGCGGCTATACTTCGAAGGCACCAAGGGTTGACTTATGCCATGGGATTGGTCTGTCCATTTATTACTATTACTATTATTTTTTTGGGAATCTTTTGATGAGGTATTATGCACATTTTAATATATTTTGTTCAACTTATGGTCCATTGCTAGCAGATGGACGTTCTCTGCTTGGATGACGGCAGAGGAGGCATTGAAGGGAAATCTTATGATAGGTCCCCTACATCAAGTTCCTCTGACATGGATGCTAAATTTGGAGACCCTCAAGTGCTTCCTCGTGTTGGAGATCAATATCAGGCTGAAATTCCTCCATTAGTTACATCATCTTGTTCTTCTCAGCTTATAAACGCGTTTAGAGGTTCAGAAGTCATGATGAATATGCCAGAGTCACTGGGACCACTTCCCATTCCTCTTATGAGGGCTTGTTCTAAAGCTGAAAGCCATCGAGAAGATTTAGGACCTTTCATTAGTGAAGAAGGACAAGTTATTTCTGAGAATGATGATTGTGATCGATTTAAAGTTGGACCTCAGACTATCTTTCTTGGAGAGGGAAAAAATTTAACTGGAGCTTTAAGCTCTCGGTCTTCTTTTAAATGTGATGAGATAGGTGCTGATTCATTTCCAAAAATGAAAATTAAATTGGATGAGGCACAAGACATATATCTCATCCCTGAATCACGAGTTGAATCTTGGACTGTCATTGAACATAACAGTTTTCTCCTTGGCCTGTACGTCTTTGGGAAGAATTTTAATTTTGTAAAGAAATTTGTTGGGAGTAAAAACATGGGACACATACTATGCTTCTATTATGGAAAGTTTTACAGGTCTGAAAGCTTTCGGCGATGGTCAGAGTGTCGGAAGTTGAGAAATAAGCGGTGCATATACGGGCAAAAGATATTCACAGGGTGGACGCAACAAGAGCTGCTGTCAAGATTATTTTCTCATGTGTCAAAGGAGTGTCAGAATACTTTGGTAGAGGTATTCTTCTGGCATACTTTGCAAATCATGTCATACATTATATAAAATGCGCTTGAGGAAGTAATGTTCTTGTAGGATCAAAAGCTTATATAAATATTTTGGCAATGACCACACAAGCAGAATTAAAATTTCAAAAATGTTTTAAGTTTCTTGTCTTGGTGTTTGTGACTTTTGTCCTTTATTTCTGACATATTAGATGATTTTGTTTGGAGGTTAAATGCCAATGATCAGCAAGCTTGAGATTTGCTAGATGCTCTACAAGTCTATCAATAGTATGTTGTGCTTTAAAAGAAAGGTCAAGCAATAAATAATGCTTACAGGACTTTTTACGTTTTTAATACCCCTAGATTATGCTGTGGCCATTGTGTTCGGATGCTCCAGTCCTCATCTATTATTGTTACTTCCTCCTATAACGTTGCATGACATTTGTGCCTCTAATGTTTTTATTGGAGCTTCACTTCTAGTTGCTGATTAACAGCAGTAGTTTAAGGCTAAAAGTATATTTTCTCGTTGTGTGGTTATTGACATCATGAAAGGGCAATGTGAAAATTTCCCATTTGCATTACTTTAAGATTTTGATGTCCTAGACAAACCTCATGTAATTGTTTCAAACTTATACGAGAACAGCATAGGCTTCTTGTTCGATACTGCTATAAGCCTGTAACCTTTCATGCAGGGTGTGAAACTGAATAGGAAGGCTTGATTGCCTGTTTATACTCGCTACTGTTGGCATTTTCTACACAATTATTCCTGCTTTAATGACATGAAAAATTGTTTCATTCTCTGATTTTTGCCTGCAATACAGTGTCAGTGCTGTATGTAAAGATCACGCAGTACATGTATTGGACAAAGTTTGGTCAAATTTTTCTCCAATTTCACAGGGCTGTTTTAGCACATGCTGATAAGCTGGCCCTTTCATCATGTGTGCTTCTGTTAACCATGTGTTTGCTAGTGAGAAATACTATATCTTCTGATTTGGCATTATTTGCTGCAGCTTTCTAGGAGTTTTGTGGAGGGAAAGATGCCTTTTCAAGAATATGTATTTGCTTTAAAGAACACCGTTGGTGTTGGCTTGTTGATCGATGCTGTTGGTATTGGTAAAGGGAAGCAAGATCTCATTGGCACCAATGTTGAGCCAACAAAGATCAGTCACATCTTCTCTATTCATCGCGGAATCCCTATTGGCAAAGCTTGCTCCTCTCTCTCATCCGCGGACATAATCAAGTTCTTGACCGGAGGTTTCAGGTTAAGCAAAGCTCGATCGAGTGATCTCTTCTGGGAAGCTGTTTGGCCTCGTCTTTTAGCGAAAGGTTGGCGCTCTGAGAAGCCTAAGGATTATATACATTGTGCTTCAAAACCATCTCTGGTTTTTCTTACCCCTGGTGTTAAGAAATTTTCAAGATGGAAACTGGTGAAAGGTAACCACTACTTCGATTCTGTAAGCGATGTACTGAACAAAGTAGCATCTGAGCCAGGGCTTCTT
>JANTPZ010100000.1:0-10676 GCA_025593235.1 Vachellia pachyceras
AAGATGATGGAGAAGATGAAGTAGAAGAAGCTCTGATTGAAGCACTTCAAGTTGGTGCGTTTCAGAAGATGCTGGTGGTGTTGCAGGTTGGTTGTGGTGATGAGACGAAGGAGAAAGCTACAGAGCTTCTGAAGTTGTACAATCCTTATAGGGCTGGCTTGGAATGCATGGATTCAGACTTCAAGAATGTCAAGAGATCACTTTGAAACTCAAATTCTTTCTGAGATTTTGGTAAAACATTAATTCACTTCCATGAGAGTTAGAAAAGATACAGGGCAAAAAGAATCCACAGATTGATAGAGAGGTAAGAGGTAGATATACCGTTTGGGCAACCAAAAGCCATTCACGCGTTTACCGAGACAAAATTCCTCTCACATATTTACCTCGGAATTTGTGTCCGTTCTCCCAACGGGCTATCCAAACACACCCCTAGGAGATTCATTTTGTACATTATAGTCAAATTAAGATCATAGTCACATACAATAGTTTTTGTGTTCGTTGTGATTGATTTTATGCAACATTACCTGAAAAGTAGAATTTTAAAGAAGAATAAGGATTGTGGGTGAAGGCAACGTTTTTGCAAGGGGGAAAAAAGCATGCATAGGCAGTAAAGAAGAAAGCAGCGATGTTCCATTCAATTTATGGCTAATAAAAAAAAATATTTTGATTTATTTGGTCGTGGTGATTGTATATTAGACATTTAATTTAATTACAGAAACTTTTCAGTTAGTAAGTTTGCAATTTATTGAAGTCTAAACAATGTGAAGGATTATTCAAAACATTTTCGTAGGCACGTGAAGGGAATCAAAGTCACATCCCCCACTTTTGACGAGAGAGAGAGAGTTTTCATTTGACGACTTCCTCCCATAATCCCTATGACCAATTCTAACCAATTCTGCTCACCTCCACGGCCACACTTCTTTCCTTCTATTTTTATATTGTTTTCTTTATTTTTTTTCGAAGACTGCTCACCTACAATTCACCAACATTAATCCCCCATCTCTTTTTTCTACTCTCCTCAGCCTGAACCATTTAAATGAATTTTAATTAATAATGGATCCGTTTGGGAACGCGGTAGAGAAGTACTTTTACGCAAGCCGAGGTAAATATATGGAGGAGATTATCTAGTTTTGTGAAAAAATACTGTTGAACATGCTTATGGGGAGAAGATAAGCTTTTCCAAACAAACACAATAACTTGAATAAATTTTATTTTAAATTTGAACATCACTCAGGGCTTGTTTAGAAATTAGTTGTGAACTCTAGTTTTGATTTCAAAACCTAAAATTTAACCCAAAATCTAGGTTTTGTATAAGTACAAAATTTTTCTCCGAAAAGCTATTTAGTTTTAAAACCTTATTTTGAAACCGAGATTTTCTCTTTCATACTTTTTCCCTCTTTTTCTACTTTTTCTTTCTTCTCTTTCCTATTTCCTACTTTTCATTCTTTCTCTTTTCTCTTTTCTACTTACCGTAAAAGCTAATACTTCCCAAACATAAATCACTTTTCAAAACTTAGATTTTACTTCAGAATCTGTAAAACCTATTTTCCAAATCTTAGTTGTTGCCTTGGAATCTGTAAAAATTATTCTAAAATGGATTTCCAAACAAACCTTTAAACTTGTTTACATTAACATTTGAAAAATACGTTTATATAAGTCGAGACAATTCCTTTTACATACTTGTCTAGTAACCCATAAATCATATTGGAAAACTAGTTTGTACCACTAATAAACAAGCGCACACAAACTTTATGATTAAATTTGCGATAAACCTACGTCAATGGCATGGCGTATAAAAACTTCATTGGATTTAATTTGTTTTAGGCCAATGAACTGAATTAACCGTGTAGGTTTCACAGCTTCAAATGATGCACTCATAGAGTAGAACTACAGAAGTGAAGTATTGTACTCATGAAAGAACACGACCAACTAGAACGTGAGAATTAAATTGGAAACATGTATATACATATGTATCAACATCATCATTTGGCTACACCATGAGATCTCTGTGAGAGCTACTGAGCCTTGCTTCTTTTCTCCACTTCCTCCAGACTTTGGATCTTCTTCTGATACTTACAAATACGGTATATACACCTGCCACCACAGTAGTATATATAAACCCAGATACAAATCACAAACCAATTACATATAATGAATTTCATTCCATTTAAAAAGCAATGATACATAACATTGATTGAGAAAAGGGGTTATCATAATGATACATGGCAGGTAAGGATCCAAATCCAAGCTTCAAATATGGTAGTATTGTTACTTACCAGTATAGAAGACACGCTGCAACACAAAGTATCACGTTTCTCTGGGCTTTATAGATCTAAATAACACCAATTCATGTTAATAAAATAATAAATGAGTCAATAGCGTATGGTACTTTTAAAGAAACAGGAATAGGAAACGTTTCAATTTTTCTGAGAACTAAAATTGCCGGGTGAGTATTATACTCAGAGTCAGATGCCATTTTTGCTCAACTTCAAAACCAAAATATCAAGAAGTCTGCGAGACTACAACAATAACCCTCAATCCTAAAGTATATTATTTCTGAAAAATATACTTTAGGATTTGCTAAAAATACACTGAGTGAATTAGATTTGCTAAAAATATATTTTAGATTGCAATCTGCAGATGATTTTAGGAAAAGTAAACTCAAAACAAAATTCACAGCATTTAAGAGAAATTCAATCAACATTGGCAATGAAAATTGGACATAAAACGTGAGTGTCACTTTTTTATATTAGCAGCAAAGAGCCCTGATAAGCCAGCAAATAACTTAATGACCTAGAGTGAGCATTAGAGCAAAGAGCTTCAATAATAGAAGCGAGGAAACTGAGAAAATATGTATCTCAAAATGATGAGCAGCATGGATAGCATTTAAAAGTGCCCTGCAGATATACAGCTCTAGTTCGAAACCAAGAGCACCGCATCTTTTAAATAGAAGACAGAGAGAAGGTAGAAGTCAACGAAATTTTGGCAAAAGAGAATTTAAATGGCATGGTAAAATTAGCACTAATTCAGCGTCATTGTTCAGTTTGCAACATTCAAAATTTCAAAGCACTAAGTTTTCGGAAGCAATGATCAACTGCTGAAAGGCATTCAGGAATTCATACTCTAAATCCATGGTAAGACAACATGGATCTTACATCACTCAAGCGTAAACGACAAGTTGCAAACAAATTAATCCATGGTGCCCAAATCCTTATTGAGTTACTTTGTTTATTTACATCTATCATATTCTTCTGATTTCCGTCCTTAAATGATTCTTAAGTGAAGCTCGCTGGCATCATCCACCAAATCACCATCAATTGACTACTCAGATTCAGTTCCCATAATATACACTACAAAGAACTACGAACTCACCAATCAAACCACTTTTGAATCGCACGGCTCAGGAAGCACAACTTTTCACTTTTTATGACAAAAGATTGAAACCACCAACCAAAAAAAAACGACAACCCGATTACTATCTCACCTTAAGCTCAGAAACTGGAAGAAAGGGGGGAAGGAAAAAAAAAATGAATATGAAAGATGCTTACAGATTTCTCATATCGGTCTCTCTCTGCTGCAGTACAGACCTCAGAAGTACACATCAACCGATGCTCATTCTTCCAGTATATATCTGGAATGGAATCAACCACAGATCCTCCTCGTTCAGTACAAACACTTAAAAAATTCCATTTCCGAAAATGCAGAAATCGCATAGAAACACACAAACACGGAAACCCTAGAGAAGGTAAATTGAAATCACCCAATCCCTACCCGCAACCATAAAAAGAGAAGATATTTGGGCATGAAAAAGAAGGATAGAGAGACAAATACCGAGAAGCTGGAAGGCAGAGAAGGGGACAATGAAGAGGGCGGGTTGAAGAACGAGAGAAATTAGAGAGACGAAGCGGTTCTTGAGGAGGCCGGGAGAGGGAAGAGTCAAAAGAATAGCAATGGCCGCCTCAGCTGCCACAACGTAGGTCAGAATAAGCCATTGAAGCGCCATGATCTGTTGATCGATGATATTAATAATATTCACTCGCCTCCTCCTCCTCTCCTCTGCAATGTTCCTTCTTCAGGGACCAGCTAGTTTGACTCTTTCCAGTTTTCTCCCCGCAAGCGAGTGCAAACAATACCTGCCGTGCCAGCGAAGTATCAAACAATTTGTAAACACACGCGAAGCTTCTTCCGATGTGCACATGAGATTTGAGATTACGCAATTGAATTTTCATAAATTTTAAAATTGATCAGGTTTTATTTTATAGTTAATATGGTAATTATATATTTATCTCCAATTCTTTAAAATATGCGCACTCTAATTCTAAATTTCGTTTTTCACTATAATTCTCTCAATATATTTGTCTCCAAGAGTCAATACTAATTAATAAAAAGTCTTTTTTTTATAATTGACTTGAAATTGACTTAGGAGTCGTACTTAAATTGACTTGAAAAAACAAATTAGTTTAGGCTTTGTTTAATTCAAAGAATATATTAGAATTGGAACATATTATGATTGATTTTTATTTGGACAATTTAACACTACCTCTACCATGCAAAAATATGATGGTCCCATCTGGTGTAGTTCAATTTTAATAAGCAACATATTGAAATTGGATTTGACTTGACTAGATATACTTGTCTGGTTGGATCAGGTTTATGATCAAGTATTTAGACCAATCGGTCGGGTTCAATCCAGTCTAATTATTTTTTACTTATTTTTAAATTTTATATTAATAATCATACTTATTATTGTTAAATGCTTAATATCATTTATTTATACTTAAATTTTAATATTTAGAGTGTATTTTATATTATTTTTGGGTTTTTTATATTAATTTGTATTATTAGATTAAAATTTACCTTTTATAAAAAAGGAAATTTATTGAGGTCTCCGGACTGATCTAAAATATCCACATTAACTAGTCCAATCCAACCGACTTTTGGGTTGATGCTGAACTAAATTAAATTTCAAGTTATTTTGTACAGTCCAATGTTTATAAGACATTGGACATTGGGTTGGGTATTAACGCGTCTCATCCTGTCCATGTAAATATTAGGGAAGTGATCCACACACGCTCATCATACACACACTAGGCATACTTCAGTTACTTAGAATATAGAACCGACAATCTCATTTATGAGAGGGAGTGTGAGGTGTCATGTGAGCTAGAAACTCTTCGGCGAACCTACTGTGATTCAGATAACAACGTTGACAAATATATTTACACAGATTTTCGCATGAACAAATATCTTGAACCAGACTGCATTCCCCCCACCCTCATTCTGTCACCTTCTCATCAGTTACAATCAAAGAAAGAAAAGCCCTTTCTGAGTTTTCCACACCAAGTCTTTTCTTTGATGCACAGACCAATGCTTTTTTCTGGGTTTTCCATACACAGAATCCGGTGTGGAAGCTGTCTATATTTGTTCCTCGAGAGCTTAGAAATTACAGCTCACCATGTTGCCCACTGGAGGCTCTCTTTGTCCACTAGACTCTCCAACATTGAGTTCTACGTTGCTTCCCAACAAGGTTACTAAGGCTTCGTTTGGCAGCCCAATTACAAAACTTAAGTTTTAAAACATAGTTTTTCTCTTTCCTACTTTCTCTTTCATACTTTTTCCTCTTTTCTCTTTCATATTTTTTCTTTTTTTCTCTTTCTTACTTTCTTTCATATTTTTTCTTTTTTTCTCTTTCTTACTTTCCTCTTTCCTACCCACTTTTTTACATTGGAATCCGTAAAAGCTATAACTTCCCAAACATTAAATCACTTCTCAAAACCTAAGTTTTACCTCGGAATCTGTGAAACCTAGGTTTTAAAATAGCTCCCAAACAAGCTCTAAATCGATCACTTTCACCCATCCCCCAATTTAATCTCTCTCTCAAAAAATTGTTTTTACTACTATCATTGCATGACACATGATTAGAGTGAAAATAATTCAAAGGCTAGTCATGTCTCCTGTTTTGTTCAAACATTACTTATGTTATTGAATTTTTCAGAACTTAGTTTCGACTCATTTGGGGCTTAATGCCTCATTTGGTAGGCGGAAGTAATTTTGATGGAAATGGAAGTGGAAGTGCAAGCGGAACTGGAATTGGAAGTGAGTTTGAAATCATGTTTGGTAAATTAGAAGAAGTGTGATATAATTTTTAATTAAAATATAAATATTTGTAACAAGAAAATACTAAAATACCCTCCACCACAAAAAAAATTCTCTTCTTCCCCAAGTCGTCTTCTGCCCCAGCAAATCTGAGGAGTCACGTTTATGGGTGGAGGTCATCTTCTTCCCCACCAAATATATTGTGTTCATCCGGTAGTGGCAGACTTAGGACCCCAACTCAAGGGGTTCAAGATAAGTGAGACTTATTATGTTTTGAGAAGAATTTGAATAAAAATTTAGTGGTTCACAATTAGCAAATGAGTTGGTGCAAAATAAATCACATAGTACTAATATATATCCAATTTTCTGGAAGTTAAGGGGTACGACTGAACCCACTTAATTACAAGTAGATCTGTCTATGTCGTCCGGTGAGTTGTGGGTGACCAGCTCTTCTTGTGTTCATCCGGTGAAAGCAAATCTGATGAGCTTGCATCATGGGTGGGCATATCTAAGGTAAATAGTAAACAAGGAGGTCATTGTTGTCGTCCTTAGTTGTGTTCATCAAGTTTGTCGTTTGGTCCAGAGATTGGGGGTGAAGGTCGCCATTGTCATCCTTATACCTTCCGCGTTCATCACCAATTTGAGTACATTGTTGTCCTCCATCGCCTTCCACAGTCAATCTGTCGCCGTCTGTCGCCATCATCCTTATGCCTCCCTCCTTGCCACCGTCATTACTAAATTTGTCCAAGGGCATAATGGTCCACATGTTGGGTTCCATGGAACTGATCTCAGTTTTCATGGGGGGATGAGAATCGCCACTTCCCATATTTGATAGAAGTGCCACTTTCATGGAAATGACTTCCCTCCTATTAAACATATCAAATTTTTACTTCTCACCTCAATTCCAATTCCATCACCTCACTTCCATGGTAACAAACGTTGCATTAAGTTTTTCCCCTTCCATAAAAAAGGAAAAGGAACTCTGATGAAGTACCAGCTCTTCTGTTTCATAAGGTTGACTTGAACGAATACAACGAGCAAAATTTAAGCAGATGAGAGCACTACCAACCTCCCAAATCATGATTATCACAGTTAAAGGGGCCAAAGTTTTTCAACTACCAACTTACATAACTTCTTCCTCTCACCCTTATCTTTCTTTCTTTCTTTGTTTTTTTAAAAGGTGAAACATTCTCTGGGCACCATCTGTAAATATTTAAATTTTCTTTAAAGAGATATGATTTGAAAAAGTAAACAGTGCGCATTAAGAAAAAAGCTGCAATATATATGTTGGTGAATAATTTAATTTTGCATTAACATCACATCAATGAATGATAAATAAATAGGTAATAAATCTTTTTAGTTGTATATATTATATTGATAAAAAGTAAGTTCTAATGGAAGACCTTCCCTATATTGAGATAGAGGATTTAATGACGACAAACTCACATTATTGAGACTAAAGACAGCACATCTTATATTTTACAGATGACACTCAGAAAAGAAAGACAGTACACTCACTATTTTACATGTGACATACTCTTATTTTAGAGGTGTTGGATTTCATGTTGAAAACCATTAAAACTATGATTTTGATTTAAATGAGTAACTGATACAGTGGGGGCATCAACACAATTATAATTTCTACTGAAACCATGGTTTTGATGATTCTACTTGATATGAACTCAATCAACCCAACTTGGGTTTTCAAAACAGCGAGTGCGTCAATGCTCACAGGCTTGCTTTTAGTTAAAAGAATTGAAACATTAAACGAGCTTTAAGATCTACTGAGATCCTATACCTTTTGTTGAGCGAGGTTCACTTCACATGATAAACCTTTTTTTTTTCTTTCAACAACAATTGCGGTTCATAACATACATCATTTCCACCAAATAACTTCTGCTCTAAGATGGCTCACCTGAATATAAAACGAACATTGATTAAAATGCTGAGACATTAGCAATATTCTCCTTCCCCACCTTTGTATTTTCAACATGATTTTTCATTTTCTGCCAGAGGGAGGGAAGAGCAGATTAAAACAATCTAGTTTTAATTGCATATTCCCTTTTGATTGTTCTTCACTCACCAGAAATAGCTTCTTATCATTGCTAATCATGTCTACTTCAAGAATTTTACCCCCATGTTCTGATAAAATACAGGAACCACTTGAAGAGTTCAGATGTTTCATTGCCACCTGCACAAGTTCTTCGATGCTTTTTGGAACCCATAATACCACTCTCTCTCTTCTATCCGTTTTGAGGTCCCATGGATGGAAAGGAAATACAGTGCATTTCTTTCTTGGGATGTCATCTGTTGATACTAATAGCAGTTTCGCTGCGAAGACAGATGGAAGTATATTTATTTTTTTGAATACGTATTATCATTACATAAAACTAAGGATTTTCTTTAATTCTACAGGAAAAAAAGGATGCAATCCAGTTAACAAGACCTGATACAGTTATAGTGGAGAAACTCCACTGCAATAAGTTCTCATTCGTTTCAAGCCACAGGTGATGACTAAGTTCTTTCCAATTTTTGGCATTCCAGTGCTTCAACTTAGAGAACATAAAATACTCATATATCTTGAACGCCCGGGTTTAATAGCATCATATTTGGACATGAGTGCAGTCCTTGAGAATCCAAGGTTTTTAGCATCCTAGACATCATGTCCATGTTTATAATGAGTTCATATTTCAATCCAAAAGTAAGGATATATTCATGCCCCCTACATTGAAGGTAGACAGTAAAAGTTCCCAAGCAAAACGCCTTTAATGTTCGCCTCCTATAAACCCTCCAAGAAGGCATGAGATGCTTGAGAAAGCTACTCGTATTCATACCTCGAGGTTCTTGTATATTGTGGGATAATTCAATCAACTGAAAAAATTTTTGCAACTTCGAGCATTTTGATCATGTTCCTATTTTCCGCCAACATGAGCTTCTTCAAGCGGTGTATTTCCCCATCTGCAAGTAGGAAGTCGTTAAGGATTTATTACTATGCGAGTCAATAAACAAGACGGAATATCTTTACAGGAGCTCCTAATGTAAACAATAATCTGATTCCAGAGGCGTGAAAAACATATAAAGTCGTTGTCTGATAATAAATATTTGATGTTTAAATCGTACCTATCCTTTGATAAAACACTTGCTCCAGCTTCTAGAAGCAACTCGGCCATTTTACACAAACCTTCAGAGGCAGCTATGTGAAGCTGATCATAATTTCTGGCATTTGGATTATTACCGTAATCCAGAACCCGCCTTAGACGGCTCAACTCCTTTTGTGAAACAGTCATGCAGAGAAAATTGATGCATCTTAGTCTGCATTCTGCAGCTGTTAACACCCTGATATTTAATTTGTTCTGATTTTTGGATCGTTGGTAAACGCTTGATAATTGATCAACCAATTAAAATTATTTATAAATTTGATACTAGTTCTGCCACAAAAAAAAAAAATTGACACTGGTTGGCTGTTGCATGTGTTAACCCCTTTGACAGGAAGTATAATCATGTTGAACAGTCAGTTAGTTGTTGTAGTAGTTTTATGTATAATTTATTAATCATTATTGTAAATCTCTTTCTTTTCAGTGAAAGCTGTCGCTATTATGATCTCCCAATCTGTAAACCAGATTGGTCATTTGAACTTGATTTCAGATCATGTGGAAGAAAAAGGGGAAGCTCTTGGTGAAGTCTTAATCGGAGAACGGTTATTTAGTGCTTCTCTCAATCTTGAATTCCGACAGGATAAACATTTGGAAGTACCTTTCAAAAAGAGGCTCAAGAAGGAAGAAGTGGTCAAGTTTCGTTCGATCTATTGTTCTGAAGGATTACTACTTTGAAATGTCTTATGATGACTTGCCTGTCTGGGGTGTCATATGAGTTGTTCATCAGGAAAGGAAAAGATCTAAGTGACATTAAGTACTACTTGTGCGACCATATTCACTTTGACATCTTCTACAAGGACCGTGTTATTGAAATCCGCCTGTTTTCAAAGATGAAAACCTTTAAAAATGTTACAGAGGATAAAGAAATTGATGTAGAATTTATGTATTCTGCCAAATGGAAAGAGATTAACGCTCCATTTGAGAAGTGGAGGAACAATTTCTATCTTCGCTTTTAATCATCCCATTGGTACTCAATCATAGATTCATGTTTGTCCAATTCTCCTTCTAACTGGGTTTCTTGAAATTATTATGATGCGGGTCCTCAAGAATGATTTTGTTGAGCAAGACACATTCCTGTTTCTGCAATATCTTGGGTCAATCGGTTGTGCTAAAATGTAAATGTACTTGTTTGTCTTCAAGATAGGTATGCCCTTGATGAGGAATCTGCAGAGGGTGAGGAAGAGAATGGTTGGAAGAATCTTCATGGAGATGTATTTAGGTTTCCCAAGTATAAGTCTTTACTTGCAGCTGCCCTTGGATCTATGTATTCTTTATTGTTCTGTCCTAGAGTTGTTTCTATGCATACTATGCAGCTCGGTGTTCATATTTATTTTGGAGTTTTATTGGCTTTATTCTATCCGTACAATCAAGGGGCTCTGTTCACAGCCACCTCAGTAGTTCCTGGCTACACTGCAACCACATTTT
>JANTPZ010100002.1:0-11866 GCA_025593235.1 Vachellia pachyceras
AAGGAAGTATTCACTATATTAGTTGTTTTTTTAAGAATTAGGTGTGGTTTGAAGAATTTCCACCGGTTAGAGCAAGAATATATATAGGGCCCGTTTGGCAAATTGTCATAAGCCACTTATAAGTGCTTATTCACATAAGCCGAGACAAATATGTGGAGGAAATTGTCTCATTTTACGGAAAGCACTGTTAAACGTGCTTATAAAAATAAGCACATGGTTACCAAACATGCCCATAAGCTTAGGGGTAGGTGGGTTGACTTGTATAGCCCATTTCTTTCAATACAATTTACTTTACCTGAACAAAAAAAATTGAGTTAAAGGATATTTATGCGCTTGTTTGGATTAATATTATAGGTTATTTTTTTTGTTTGATTTACAGTTTACTAAGTAAGTATGTAAAAGAGGTTTTATCTCTATTTATGTAAATGTATTTTTGCAAGGCTATCCCAAAAAACCCTATGTTTTTTCAAAAAAAATTTAAGAATCACCTAGTCAAGCTAGCTAATGATGAAGTGACATACCAAAGTTAAAATGGGTCTGTTTGGAAAAGCGGTGGAGAAGTGTTTTTACCATTTACGAGGTAAATATGTGAATGAGATTATCTCGTTTTACAGAAAAACACTATTGAACGTACTTTTGGGGTGTTTAAACGCTTTGACAAACACCCCCAGTATCTATTGAAAGGAGTGTTCATATTTAGTATTCAATAGCATCTCAAATAAAATTGTTTTTAATAATAAGATAATTTGCTTAATAAATTAAAAAAGTTTAAAATACTGTTGAAAAAATATCCACAATTCCACATTTAGTTTAAACAAAATGCAATATCTCTTATATCACAAAAAAAAATGCAATATCTCTTATAAATAGGACAACTACAATATGTTTTCTATGCATAGAATTTTAGGAGAATTAATGTGTTGCCATGCTTAGCAATCGATCAATAAAAAATACTATATATTTCATTAATTTCATATCATTTGAACTTTGTCATGAATCATTCAATATTTAAATAATCCAAATTATTGTGTTTTCATTAAAAAAAAGTTCAGCAGATGCATCACCCATGGAGTATGTAAATATTTTTTTTGCAATGTAATTACTAAAACACTTCTCAAGTATGCTATCTCTGGCAACGTTTTTAGTACTTAAATGGATTATATTCTCGCTGTAACTTTAAATGGAAAGATTTAAAATTATGCAGGTGAATGATTTACATAACAAATTTGGAAGCGGAAAAGGTGTAACTTTAGTAATATGGAATATTCTCTTTTGAAAAAACTCGCATTTGTTTCCCAACGTTGCAGTCTTGTCCCCGTTGAAGCGATCATGAACCTATGCACATTTATTGGTAAAAATCATCTCGAAATTCATAAAAATCATCTCGAAATTCATAAAAATCATTGAAATCTGTAAAATCATCCAGAAATCTTATTATAGTTCGTTTGGTACGTTAGAATTGGTTTTGGTAGAAATGGAGATGGAGGTGGAAATGGAGATGGAAATGAAGATATGAAGGGTCAAAAAAATCAATTCCATGGGTTATATCATGGAATTTATTTCTACTCATTTTGAATTCTATTTTCATTTCCATCCCCTAATTCCACCATACCAAACATAGGAATTGAATTTCATTTCCAATTCCATCTCCCAATTCAACTATACCAAACATAGCATAAACTAATTGTTCCTAACGCAACTCCTTTCTACCCAGACAAGCCCTTTACCGTTTTCCAAACAGGCTTCCCTTGTCTTGTCCTCGTGCCTTCGCTGAATCACTGTTCCCCCAACCAGGGCGATATCTTCGAAGCATTTTGACAATTCCCCCTTCGTTCTCTCCGTCCCCTCCTCTCTGTGCTTCTTTCATTCCCCATCTCCAAGACCTCATCTTTACCCATTTGTACTCAAAATCTCAACTCTCTCGTCTCTTCCTAGCACCATGGCTCAGTCCCTTCACCTCTTCACTTTCCCATCTACTCGGACCCTGAATGGCAGTGCTTTTCCCAACAACACTTACCACTCAATTTCGAAACTTTCATTGCCCAGGAGCTTGAATTCTCGGTTTCCGGTGACCTTCACCTCGAATCTATCCGTTCGGGCCTCGTCGGGTTCGGATATCGATTCTTCGTTGTCGTCTTCCCAGGCGTTGTTGTCTGACAATGGAGCCGGGGCTGGGTTTGTGGTCAGTCCGGATCAGGGGTTGGTATCCGATTTGAGCTCGATTGAGGTCGACGCGGTGACTGAGGCTGAGCTTAAGGAGAATGGGTTCCGCAGCACGAGGAGGACCAAGCTGATCTGCACCATTGGGCCGGCTACGTGTGGGTTCGAGCAACTTGAGGCTTTGGCAGTGGGAGGGATGAATGTGGCGCGAATCAACATGTGTCATGGTACGCGGGAGTGGCATAAAATGGTGATTGATCGCGTGCGAAGGCTCAACGAGGAGAAGGGTTTTGCTGTGGCTATTATGATGGACACAGAGGGTAGTGAGATCCATATGGGTGATCTTGGTGGTGCCTCCTCAGCCAAAGCAGAGGTTGTTTTAATTCTAAATTCTATTATTGCCCTGGGTCCTTAAATCCTGATTGAATGCTTTTTGTTTGCGATCTGTTCTATCTATAGCGCTTTCAAATTTTCTGATTCGCATGCGTTGGACCTATTTGGTTTCGAAGTTAAAAAAGATATAATATTCTAAGCTATAGCACTGCACTGTTTAGTGTATTTGGTTTTTGTACTGAGTACTTTGTTATGGTGGGTGATAATGCAGACAAGAAAGTATAGTGTAAGCCATTTTGCATCTGGCATGTAACCAGGAACTTTTCACTTAGTGTTTAGGTTTGTCTTCAAGAAAGCCATTTTGCATCTGGCATGCTATTTGAGACATTGAGGGCAGTCATTTATTTTTTTGTCGTTTAAGATATTATTTCAGTGGAAGTTTTCGCATTGCATGAGTGTAATGTTTATGGGTTTACATATTTGAAATTGTCTGTTCTTATGGTGCACCTCTCTTTATCATTTGCCTCCTATAAATAATTTGCTTGCTCCTTATTGTCTATTGGTTGACCTCCCTCTTTATTGGAACTCAGATTATTCCTGCTATTTTGCCCACCACCGAAAACAGAAGTCACTGGTTCCAAACTAGATTTGAAACCCTTATAGCGCTCCCTCCCACCTCCTTCATGACCCTCACCATCACCTCATCTCCCGCACTCCAGTTTCCTCATCCCTAAAGCTTCCTATAATTCTATATTCAATCCATCTGATGTGGACCATGTGCATTCATTTTCCTTTCCTTTTGTTTTGTGATCTCATTTGGAATTCTGATCATATGCAATGGTCAAAATAAGGGGAGTATATGCTTAAATTCATTCAATCGTGCTGATTGATTAGAAAAATCGAAAGAAAATGTATGACAGTTATTTAGGGCTGTACATTTAACATTGTTGTTTGATTAATTTATGAGCTTGTTTTGTTATGAATTTGTGAGCTGGTTTTAACACATTAATTTTGCCATTATGAAGCTCATTGTGGTTCAATAATCTCGTGCAGGATGGTGACATTTGGACTTTCAGTGTTAGAGCCTTTGACTCAGCTCTTCCAGAACACACCATCAATGTAAATTATGATGGTTTTGCTGAAGGTGAATCTTAATGAAACATTTAGCCTTTTCTTTAGTCATAATGTTGCTAGTTTTCTTGCTAACTTAGTATTATATTGTTAAATTGCTTTGAACCATGATCTGATATGCCACAGACGTCAGAGTTGGTGATGAACTGCTAGTAGATGGAGGAATGGTTAGGTTTGAAGTAATTGAAAAGATTGGTCCAGATGTTAAGTGTATTTGTACTGATCCTGGATTGATGCTGCCAAGGGCCAATCTGACATTTTGGAGAAATGGGAGTCTAGTCCGAGAGAGGAATGCCATGCTCCCCACTATTTCTTCAAAGGTTGGCAGTTCTTGTTTGTTCTTCCCTGTGCAAATTTTATTTTGCTTCATTTAAATGTTATTTTTTTTGTGGTCAAATATGTGGAGAGGTTTAATTTATGTTTGTTATGAAATTTTTTAGTCATGTCTTTAGCAAAGAGCTGAAGCTCATTAATTTGTGATATCATCCAAGATAGTGCTGCTAAGTTCTAGAACGTAGGGGCAAGCCTGAGAAGAGTGTATTATGAGATGATTTTTATTTGGAAACTTCTTGCATATGAAGAATGAAACAAAAAAAAATTATTTATATTGATTTTAAAACATGAAGGAAGGGGGAAAAAACTCTTCAGATAAAATACATCATGATAATGCCTTACATGAAATTTTGTATCCATAGTTCTGGATGCCAAGAGAGGCATTAAAGATTTGTTATGACCAGTTAAAGGTCTACAAATTACATTCACTATCTAGTCAGCATTTCATCTAGCATTTTCTCTGTATATCCGATAATAACATGTAACATGGGCTAAGTGGGAAACTACCGGTCAGCAGTGTTTGTAGCAATTTAAGGTGAAGTTGGCCAAATACGAACTAGGCATGGTGATCAGAATTGTGGCTCAATCACAGTAAGACACTGAATGGAAATATTAGGACTTCAACCATTGAATCTCCAATATCATGTAAAATGTGGAGAGAGAGGAAGCTATAAAACCCTTTGTATGAAACGCAGTCTTAACTTTGAGCTAGATTGAATTTTGTACATATTAATCAATCTACAAGACAAGGGGTTAAAGGCTTGCTTTCACTAATTGTACTTGCTATAACACATTACTATTTCTCATCAAGCGTCCAATTTGTACCTTGGGCAAACATTTTGACAACTATCTAGTATCTACCTTCATTTAAATTTATAGAAAAGTCAATTCTTTTTTTTTAGTGAAATAGAAAAGTCAATAATTCTAGGAGATGGGAGCTTACATATTTTGAGACATGTGGTTAATCATTAATCAATCAAAGTGGAGTTGGATGAATGTATGATGTAGTCCATTAATATTCTTGTATGCATGTCTTGGGATCCTTGTCCTTGAATGGATTTTGTTTGGACTTTGGATTATTGGTAATCTGGTGCTCTATTTACCTTTTTGTTTGGACAATTATCTAGCTTAATTGATTTACCCTTTCAATTATCTAATTCCCAAACTGTTTTCCATACCCAGGATTGGCTTGACATTGATTTTGGTATTGCGGAGGGTGTTGATTTCATTGCTATATCATTTGTCAAGTCTGCTGAAGTTATTAATCATCTTAAAAGCTATATGGCTGCACGATCTCATGACAGGTATGTATTGTGGAAAGTTTATATTATCATCATTTTTAGTGGTATAATCTGTTTATTATTGATTACTTTTACTACCTACTTTTTATTTACCTTCTTTGGTATGAGTCTCATCATCTCATGACTGGATCAAGTTTTGATATATTTGGGTGACAATGCTGACATGTGACAGATTTATTTTATTTTATTTTTGAATATACTTTTTTGCTAAGAACTGTAACCCTAGTCAGATAGACTCACAGAATCTGAAGCAAAAGAAACCGGCATTGATTTCATCTGATCTGTCACTGGACCAACAAAACATGGACATATTTCATGCTCAGCTCAATTGTATCGAATAGCAAGTTCCCCATTTATGGGTTCTTTTTCTTTAAGGAAACAGTTATAGGAAAACATTTTCCCCACGGTAGAATATTTACGGCACAATGATTCAATTATAGTTATCCTGTTGATTTGTTAGGAAGAGCTTAAAGAACAGATGTCAGATACTTGGTTGGAAACCTTTTGGGATATAGTCCTACATCCTGCCAATGTAATTAATTCCAGCACTATGAAATATGAAAGGAAGTTATATTGCAAATTACCGGTAGGAAAGGGAACTTTCATGTTTGATGATCCAGTACTACAAGCTTAAAAATTTGCCATTGCTCTCTGATGAGATTAACAAAACTAGTTTGGAGGTTAAAAGTTGTGCTGCAACAAATATTTGCTATTGCTGAGATTAAGACCAGATTAACAACTAAAACGAAGGCAACCAGAAGGGTTGAAGTTTAATAGTATTATGCTTTATAAGGTGATCTCATGTAATGATAACTTGAATGCACTGAAATTAATCATACCATCTGAGCACATTGTGACTAAAATCTTCTTTAGGAACCAATCTGTTCCTGATGCCAGGCATATGGAACAATTAATTATTTTAGACAGCCCTTAATTTTTCAAAGAGGAGCCTTTTTCCTTTGAAATGGAAATCATTTTGCTTATACTTATGATAGCTGAATTACTATTTCTTCTTATGATGTTGGCCATGCAGTGACTGTAGTTGTTGTAGAAGTTTGAATTGGCTGAGTTGAAACTTGATACCATTGATTTATTACTACTTTGAATGTTAGGTTGATTAAATTATTAGCTTTTGCTAATCTTGGCCATGTTATTTTATGTGGTAATGTAGTGATATTGCTGTCATTGCCAAGATAGAAAGTATTGACTCATTGAAGAACTTGGAGGAGATCATTCAAGCATCAGATGGGGCTATGGTGGCAAGAGGAGATTTGGGTGCACAGATACCTTTGGAACAGGTTCCATCTGCCCAGCTGAGAATTGTTCAAGTTTGCAGGCAGCTGAATAAACCGGTTATTGTTGCCTCTCAGCTGCTTGAGTCCATGATTGAATACCCTACACCTACGAGAGCTGAAGTAGCTGATGTTTCTGAAGCAGTCAGGCAGAGAGCTGATGCTTTAATGCTTTCCGGTGAATCTGCCATGGGCCAATACCCTGACAAGGCCCTAACTGTTTTAAGGAGTGTCAGTTTGAGGATTGAGAGGTGGTGGAGGGAACAAAAACATCACGAAGCTATGAGACTTCCATCAATTGGGAATTCTTTTTCTGAAAATATATCTGAAGAGATCTGTATTGCTGCTGCTAAAATGGGTAAGCAGCTCTCATTTCTACACTTTTTTGCTTGCTTTGGTTAATTTTCTATTCCATTCACAAATTGGTTGTATGCAAATATTTCATTCTCAGTGTCAAGTTAAGAAACTTCTATTGGCTTCTGTAGATATTTGTTGTTGATATTTATGCGCTAAAGCATAGTTATACATTGATATCCTAAATTTTATTCCCAATCCAGAGATTTGATGATTATCATGGCAGTAACCAGTAAAGCCTAAGACCAACTGAAGTTTACATCATTTACGATTTAGGAAGCTTGTGCAGTGGAATTTAAAGTTTTTTATTCTCTCATACTTTATTATGTCCAGTGTGTTCCTGTGTTGTCTCTTCGATTACTAAGCATGACCATCAATGTATTCCGGTGAATTTTTTTTCCTGGGTTTTTTTGGGAGGAGGGGATTGTAAATGTCTTCAACAACCCTATGGAGTGATGAAATGTTCCAAAAATGAGGATCGCCATGTTCAGGTGTTTATTTAATGTAGACTTTCTACTGATACTTCAAAGTTTTCCTTTTGTGAAACACTAAGTAATTATTAAGGCTCCAGTTAGACACCAGCTTCAATAATTTTCAATGTTTCAGGATTGGAGGAACCTTTTGTGATTATGAAAACGAAAAGCTCTTTTGAATTGCTGAAAGTCGTTTAGTCTTTCATCTTTATTTGGTTTTTTATTCTTTTGCAGCCAATAATTTAGAAGTGGATGCACTTTTTGTCTACACAAAGACAGGGCACATGGCATCTCTGCTGTCACGTTGCCGTCCAGACTGCCCAATCTTTGCTTTTAGTACCACTCCATCTGTACGGAGGCGCCTGAACCTCCAGTGGGGCCTCATACCCTTTCGCCTTAGCTTCTCCGATGATATGGAAAGCAACCTCAACAAGACCTTCTCATTGCTCAAGGCTAGAAACTTGATCAAATCAGGTGACCTTGTCATTGCTGTTTCTGATATGTTGCAGTCCATACAAGTAATGAACGTCCCTTGAGAAGTACGATTCATTTCTGCTGCAAGCACAGTCTTAATAGTTCTGGATTAATAGTCTAAATTGCCCTTGGACCTTGGTTCAAAATTTGTGTACTGGGAATGTGCTGCAATGGGGCAGAGAAAAGTTTAATCTGGAGATAGGCCCTTTGCTGTTTCACCTTTTGTGCCTTGAGAGTTGCAACTAAAACCGTGTGGTACTCTTGACCCATAGAGGTTATTTATTATTTGTGCACAAAGCCACCTGCATATGATTTTTCTCTGTTAGGGTGAGATACTATAGTAGCAAATTTTTATCCTTGGAAGGTCAGATGTAGTTTCTGCTTTCGTTTTCTTTTGCTTGCAATCTAGATTAGGTATTTGTTATGTTGTATGAGTAACCTGTGTTAAATAAGCTTCGTTGTATTCAAAAAAAGATTCTTCCGTTAGAAGCCTAGTTAAATATGCTTGTGAGAAGCCTAGTTAAGCTTCTTTGTATTCCAATAAAAGATTCTGCTATTAGATATATGCTTTTTTTTTTTGGGTTAAAAGATATATGCTTTTTCAACAGTAAATTTTTATCTGCTGGAGTGGACTATTTCTGGTAAGTGGTAATAGTGGAAGAACCTTCTTTTGTCAATTGACAATTGAGCCTTCTATAAACGCAAGATGTAGTAACCAGGGTCTGTTGTATTGTAGACGAACCTGATATAACCTTTGAATCTGATTTAGACCGTTCAGATGTTATCTACGAATAGCAACATGCTGGTGTTGCTGTTCTTGAGTAGGAGAGGATCCTCATTTCAAACTTTTCTAACAAAGCTTAAAATGTTAATATTCTCAAGGACAGTCCTAGTGGTTTGCAACTCAAATTTCTGTAGCTATTTCTGGAAGATTGCTCGTGTTAAAGACGTGTAAAATGCTGGTTATGAAGTTGCTAAATGATTGAACGATAGAAGGATCAAGGGTGTCAAATAGCTTGACAAGTTACGAACTTGCTAGCCTTGCCTAGTGACCGGCCTAGCCCAATGTCGTGGCCTGGTTGGGCCTAGCTCAGCCTTGTTTCGTTTGCACTTTTTTCTCAAATTGGCTCAAACAAGTGATCAAGTCACCAACTAAGATTGAGTTTAGCAGAAAAAATTAATCACTCACGATATAACAAGCTAAAGTTTGAATTCCTATTAAAAGGGGTGTCTAGTGTCTCGAATATGATTGTTCCAATAGGAAGAAATGCCTGTTTGTTTAACAAAATGGTGACCAAGTCATACAGATGACTCTGTAAACTAGGGGCATAAAAGCTTTCCTTTAAATGAAATATTGAAAGTTCAATATCTTCTGAGTTCAGACTGTTAGAGATCATCCTTCTAGAAGGAAAGAATGACCAAGTCATACTGAGTTAATTGTGCTACCACTAAGCCTCTCCAACATCCTTAATTGCTAGTTTGAATGGCTAGCCTCTGGTCCTATCATATAGTCTCATGCCAACAGCTGAAGCTAGTTTGAATGGCTAGCCTCTGGTCCTATCATATAGTCTCATGCCAACAGCTGAAGAAAGTCTTGGAATTTCTTCAAGACTATGTGAATATGATAATCCTATTCTTCCAAGGTATTTATAAGATGATGTCATTTGTTTGGCACCATTATTTCCTAACTATTTTTTTGTTAAGCACACTTGCTGGAAACAATCATATTTGATGTACTATTGTATATAAATATGGATGTATCTCCCAGTGAGAATTTAAACATTGGTTTGCTATATTGTGAGAAACTAGCTCCTCCTATTAAACCCAACCCCCATTGATTCTTAACTGTTTTTTTGAATAGCTTGAATTATTCTGTGTTCTAGAGTTCTAGTTTTGTTCCTTGGTGCCTTTTGTCTTGATAGAGAAAAATGAATATGGTCCTTTGTTTTAATTTGGTCGGTTGAGAAAAATTAGGTGAATGGGTCAAAAACCATAACAATTTTGATGTTGTAAAAAAATACATTTTTATTGACAATCTTTAACAATATTAATCCTTATCTATTAACCTTTGTTTCCTCTTTTAGATCATGTGTATTACAAAAAATATATAAGAATACAAATGAACAGAAACAAACTGATGAGCAAGTTGTTCAATTTACTTGATTTTTGTTATTCTTTTGTAACTATTTTACTCAGTTTCGATTTTTTTAAAAAATAAGTTTGGAGTCAATATTACAAATTGAGCTGACAGAACGCAATTGATCCGTTTAAACCCGTTTAAATTCAATGTCAAGCTTAGAAAAATATGATTTTAAGGTAAGTGGGATTTTTAGGCTAGATCATTTTAGGCTCGAGCTCACAAGAGCTGACCCTTTAGATTCGAGGTTTGACTGGTTTAATCATACATGTCATGTAAGTTATTGAACAAGCATATCTCTTAGAAGAATCAATACTGATAAAAATTCCAACAAAAAAAAAAAGATTAACAAAATTATCGTAGGTTTGTAACAATGCAAAGGTCAGGAGGGACTTGATAGTCTAGAGTTACACTCATCAAATTCTTAAATACCCCCATTGCATCTTAAATATAAGTCTCTGCTTATAGGGATGAAATTCTGCTACAAACGCAGTTTTACATCTACGATCAAAACAGTGTTTTTGTAAGTGACAATCCTACAAAAATCTCAAAGAGGAGGAGGGGAAAGAGTGAAACTACTTAAATACTCCCTTCAATGTTAAATATAAATCCTTGTTTATAGGGTAAAATTATAACCCACATTTATATTTAGGATCAAACAGTATTTTTTTTAAGTGAATGTGTCTGTTTGGTAAAGTGGTGGAGAAGTACTTATGGACTTATTCACACAAGCCGAGGCAAATATGTGGAGGAGATTGTCTCGTTTTGCGGAAAAACACTGTTGAACGTACTTATGGGTATAAGTGGGGAGTTGCCAAACAAGCCCATATCTTACAAAAATCTTAACCCATAGAGGAAGTAGAAAATCAGTGAAACTAATTACGAGAAATGAACCAACTCTTAGTTGGATCAAGTGGTAAGCAGTTTGTTTCAGTTTAATTCTTGTGTATGCAGAAGCCATTGTTGGAAGATTCACCTACCATTTTCAGGTGCGTGATGAGAGTCAAATTCAGATTAATCGAAACGAAGTTCCAGAAAGACGGGAAAAAAAATTATGAGAAATGAAAATGCTCCCTCTCTCTCAAATATTCTGCAGTGACAAAAGAAGGAAGTCATTGATTCTTCAGTCTGACATCTGACGCTTGCATGCGCCTTTGTGAGTTACATAAGTGGCTTTTGTACTGCCTCCCATGAGTCCCATCTCTATTAACATGAAGCATTTTTAACAAAGAATGAGTCATCTTGGTTATAAGTGAGGTATTAATAACATTTTTAAATACTGACCATATTTAAAGTTTGATGCTTTTTTTCCTCTTCTGAAGACGTGATTTAGTGTTTTTTTAAGTATTGGTATATTTAAAATCTTATTTCATATTTAAAAAATTGTAATATCCCAACTAACTATTTTCGACTTGTGAATATGGTAGGAAATGATTTATAATAAGTATCCAAGGGAGTATATCTTTAAAATAGTCTCTTATAAAAATAATAAAATTAAAATTGATGCGTTTTATTGCTAATAAATATTAATCCACAACATAAGTGAATATGGTTTAAATATACTTCTTTATTCTCTAATGTAAAAACTAATTGAAAAGTTGATTTTGATTTTAAATGTATGATATATTTCTATTTGTTATCAAGTTTTTCTCTAATTACAAATATTGATACTCCTTCAGAAATTTGATTTTCAATTAACAAAGGGAGTGAGGGATTAAAGAAAACGATTGGGATGTTTTAAGAAATGCAATATCAACTAATTTAACTAACAGAGAATTGACCTCCATTGTCTTATTAATTATAGAATGAGATTTAGCCAATTTTAAAGTTCGTGGAAACTTACTTGTATAGGTAAAACATCAATTGTATATTGTGAAA
>JANTPZ010100008.1:0-23000 GCA_025593235.1 Vachellia pachyceras
GGTGTTTAGGATATTGAGGAACCAAAGAGCTCATTGAGAAAGGCCATCAAGAGAGGCTTAAACCCTCAAGAAAAGCTAAAGCCACAAGGTAGCAAAACCTTCTAACCTTAACTAAGTTACTTTGAAAATGTGTATGAATTTATGCATGACTTGTATTGAAAATTTATGATGATTGAAAGTGTGAATATGTGCTATGGCCATATGCATTTAATTGTTACATGTTGCACATTTCATGAATTCACACTTGTATTGAAAGTTGTCATGCAATTTTATAAAGTGTGTTGGAAAATTTTGCTATTGAGATTTCCAAAAATCTCATTATCCCCCAACCAACCATGTAGGTACAAGTCCAAGTAAGGGTAAGGACAAGATAAATGATGCATGAAGCAAGTTTACTTGGCACTTGATGATATTTTTGGCTATGCATTTCCATGCTACTTTAATTTTAAGTTTGTATGTGGTTTTGTAAATTAAACCTCTACATATGTGGTAACCAAAAGAGGTTGATGCATACTTTAGATATAAGCATGGTTAATCATAAGCAAATGAAGTAAACAAATGAGTATGCCAAAGAGGAGGAAAATGAATGTGGTAATAATTTATAAAGGTGATGGTAAGGTTGATCAAACCCCCAAATTTGGGTTGTCGTATGGCAAATGAACTTCAAATTAGCTGATTTTTTTCAGAAAAATAGTTCATATAACAATCTTTAAAACAAGGCAAAGATCACTGGAATCAGAGTTTTGTGCTAAGAGTTATGACCTCCCAAAGTTTGAGAAAAATCAGGGGAAAACCTAGGAAAATGAAAAATTACCAAATGAACAGTGAAACTTTGCGTAATAAATTGATTCAAATGGGCAGGTTTCTGACCCAATGAGTATTTTTACTTTATAGAGGATCTTGTAAGCTGCAAATAGAAATTGGAACCACTTGATTTCGATTTTTTTTGAATTAGTTATGAATTTTCAAAGTTGGCCAAAAATCTGTGAATAGTGACGTGAATAGTAACCCCAAAACTTGACATTTTTATTTTCCATTTTTGGGTTACTTAAATTCATTAAAGGCCTAAAGGTGGTTCCAAATCAACATAAAGTGAAGCTAGGAGAGGTAAATGAGGTGTGTGACACTTGTTATGGCTCTGATGAATCCCTATGATTTAACTCACCTAAACTTTATTTCACCCTAAAAAGAGAGAATGCAAGATGTATAAAAAACTGATGATTTTTCATATCAATAGATCACAATTTTTTGGAGGGTTGGTACATGGCCGTTTCAATGCAACAAGTTCAGCAGGTCATTTAACAAATCTAGAAGCCAAAATAACAAGCTCATCAATGTTAAGTAGAAGGAACAATAAGTTTAGCTTAGCTTGTTACCTCATTTAGTCACTTTCACTTAGATGCTTTCAAGTCTATCGCTAATTAAAGAAAATGTCTCATGAGGCATTATATGCTACATCTAATTGTGACAACCTTTGAGATCATGGTGGATTTAATTTTCTTTTGTCTAGACAACCTCTGTGTTTTACCTTTGAATTGAAGGGTTTTCACACGTTAATAATTTTAGTGTCAGTAGTGTTATTAATTTTTTCATATAGTTGTTTCCTCTTACAAGTTATAGGAAAATTTAATATCCACTACGCTCTCTCTCTAAAACAATTATCTTCAGTGGAATAGCTCTTGCAACTTTTCTATGCTCCATTGTCAATCTATTATTACCTCATCATCCTCCATCTTAATTAGAGCTTTTTAGTGCTCGTGAAGCCAATAGGTGGTCTAAGGCACCAAATTTAGGCTCTTCAAGCATTTCAGAGACAAACTAGATCTATCCTATGCAACTTATAAACATTAATTCTCTCTTATTTATTTGGTACTCTTTTCCTTTTTATATAGGTGAAACATTGGAATCATTTCGGTTGTCAAATTGGCGAAAATTAAGCTTTTAGTCATTTAATATTTTTGTTGTTAGTCCCTTTTAATAAAGAATGCTAACTCTTTAAACGGTAATTTTGTAATTAAATGATGTATAAAACATGGTTAAATTTTATAAAAATAATTATATTATTATATAATGTAGAAGATAAGATGCAAGAAAAATATGTTCTAACGATTTTTTTTTCTTTTATTATCTTTTTTATATTTTTACAGGGTATATGATTGACAAAAACCCAAATTTAATGCAAAAAATATATAGTGTTTTTTTAGGATTTACTTTCTTTCTTTCCTTTTGTCTTTTTTTTCTAAAAAAACACAACCAAATAAGGAAAGAATTAAAATTATCCAGTATTGGTCCTTCATGGTAAAGCAACACGATGGTGAAAATCACTTCTAGAAAAAGCATGTTTTAAAAAATCCACTTCTAGCACCAAAATCATTTGCGGAGAGGCAAAATACGTGCTAGGGCGTATGGATCTATATGTCGGCGCGGGATCTTTTAATCCAAACATTCAATAAAAGTCTAATCTATAAAAGTAACCTAGGCCTTCTCATAACAGCAACAACTTGGCAAATTAGGTCGGCCTGTGGCCCTAAAGGGTTTATTTGTGAAATTCGCATTTTACTGTAATTTGAAATAAAGGCTAAGCCGATAGATATGGCTTGAGTTTCAAACCAGACATATGTAGTGAAGAAAAAGAGGAAGGTAATGGACCGGAAAGATTACGGTCAACCTAGCCCTAAGGTACTAAATTCCATTAGAGCTTCGCATTAAGCGTGCTTGGCCTAGAGAAATGGCATGATGGGTGACCTTGTGAGAAGGACTCAAATGTCATTAAAAATAAAGGTAAAAATGGAACTGGAAAAAGTAACGGCATTATGGTAATTAAGGGTAAGTGTAAAGGCATTTTGGTCATTTGACCAAAGTCAAAAGTCAACTTAGTCAAAGTTTGACCAAAATATCAGAAAAATTCATAGAGGCCCAAAATGTGGAGAAAAGTCACTGATTAGTATATGAGACCCTGTTTGAGTTAAATCGACCTAGATTTCTGTTGAGAGAATTTTAAAGGTAATTTAATTTTTGGCATTTTTATTAAATAATTAGCCAAAAATAATTATTTGAAGTACCGGGAGGCTGCAAACATCTGATCCCAAAGTAGGGAAAATAGCTTGGAATTTCTTGAATTTTTTAAAATTGTTGCCCAGAATACGAGAAAAGCGATTTCCCTGATCCGAAGGAAAATGCCAGGAGAAGCCCTGAATTTGGGTTTTTCTTTAAAAATTAATTAAAAATATTCTGGGAAGCCTTTTGAGAAAATAAAAGGTGTCAGAATTCCAATATTAATTTTGGAAATTTTTTATGGCCTCGAATCCAATTAACTATCGACAAGTTGTTCTATCGTTGTTGGGATAATGTAAAGTAACTTTATGGAAACATAAAGTTTCCAAAAAGAATTGTTATCATGATGGGCCTTGCCGCTTGTTTTAGCCATATTTAAAGGGTAAAAGTTGTCATAATTGAAGTTAAACAAGTGGTAGAATTTATCACAACAAAGTTACTTTATCGGTGTAAGTTGTACTGGATCTTGGATACTTGTCACCATTTTATTTTGGCACATGTGGGCAGATTTTTGCCTCTTGTTTGCAGCCTATAACACTCCTTATTTTCCCCTATAAGCTTTATATTAGATCACTATTGAGCCACTTTAGGGCCTTAGATAACTTAAATCAACCAAAGAAGTGAACTTGAAAATTTCATTTTCAGGTTACTATTCACTTGGTCATTTTCTAGATTTTTGGCCCAACTTTGAAAAATCATAACTAATTCTAGAAAAATCAAAATGGAGTGGCTAAATTTTCTGTTTGAAGCTTATAAAGTGATCTATAGGGGAAAATTACTCACTGGTTCCAAAAACCTGGCCAATTGATACAGTTTATTTCGTGAAAATCACTGTTCATTTGGTAACTTTCCAGTTTTCCAGATTTTTCTCTTAAATTTGGAAAATCATAACTCCTTATCTACACATCAAAATTTAACAAACTTTAGCTCATTTTAAAGCTTAGGATGTGTAGTATTTAACTGTAAAGTTTCAACTCAATCGGAGTTTGTTTGCTATTTTTCATCATCAATTGAAAACATGGCAGTTCTAAGATTTTGGATCCCTTTACTTGAAAAATTGTCATTTCTAAAATTTTATCAAAACCTCTTTTGATCATTTTTAAAACTTCTCTTAATGCATGCCTAACTTGTCTACTTATTTTGAATGTATTCGTGCATGCATTCACATTTAATCACTATTTATCATGTAGAGATTTAATTTACATAACTACAACAATCCTCAACATAACTTCAAACATAATTCATAATTTCTACAAGCAAGCTCATAATATCATGCCATCTTCAATCACCATAAACATTGCTCTTACCCTTGCTTGTGCTTGTACCTAAAATGGTTAGTTGGGGAGGGTGAGATTTCAAGGAAATCCCAGTGGCAAACACTCTAATAATACATCTACGTGCAAGATTATTAATGAAATCAAATATGCCACCTTGGTCATTTCAACTTTTGCAATTTATTCATATAGGAATCCTTTATTACATATAGATTTAAGCACATATACTAGCAGATAATTCATCACGAAGCATCCTCAAACTCTGCTGCTAGTAGGCCTTCTCAATTCTTATTAGTCATAAAATAAATGGGGCCATCCAGGTTGGGACATCTGTTGTGGCTACTGCTGCACATCAAGAGTTAAAGCTATTACTACGCCTCTTACAGTTTACCCACTGTACTCATAATAATTATGAGGCTTTTAACAATTTTAGTACATTCAGTACTTTTCACACTTTTTATGTGCCACAGCCATATTAACAACTGCCCAACTTAATTTCATCCGCATTATCACAGTATCTGGAATGGTTGCCATCAAAGCCCACGACCATTCCCTAACATTGGCTGCATCTAGGGATAATTGATCCAATTCATAAGCCTCTCTAGACCTTTGCATCCACGGAAGATGAAGACCTTGCCTTTATAGAGTTGTATGCTCTCGGAGTCCATTAGTGTTCGCATTCAAGTGGCGCACTAGAGAAGCAGCTTTACCATTTTTAATCCCCTTACAATTCTTATCATCTACAGGGGCTCTATAATCCATATATGGATTCTTGGGCTGCTCTTGCACTTCATTCAAGCTCCGAGACAAAACTAGAACATTAGAATCTGATTAGGAAGAAGTACAGGTAGATTTCGTCTTCATAGAAGCCTTCTCTTCTTTAACCTTGATTAGCCTCTCTGGCTCAATCATAACAGGTTCTTCCTGTAACTGCGTCAACCAAGCATCACATCTTAGTCTCTTCCTTAGAGAAAGCTCCTTTGTAAGTACCGGCATCTCCACTGGGCTCACTGGTTCTGGGTCATCCTCTGGATTGTACTCACGAGGATCATATTGGTTCACAGAGGCTTAGAGTACGAACTTACCTCTAAGATATGTATATCACATATATCACACCCAGTGTTGTGCTGCTTAGGTTGTGCGACCTCTGTGCTTTTGTCTTCCATAATTTACTACTTAAATTCTTCAATTCCATAACACAAGAGATCAACATTTATTCAAGCACAAATCTTAAAGCAACAAACACCAGTCACATATCATCAACAATGCACTTAACATAATACAATATCAATGCGTAACTAGTGCATAACAAGTCCAATCAAGCCCAGAACCTTGCTCTGATACCACCAAATGTAACACTCCTTATTTTCCCCTATAAGCTTCATCTTAGATCACTATTGAACCACTTTAGGGCCTTAGATAACTTAAATCAACCAAAGAGTGAACTTGAAAATTTCATTTTCAGGTTACAATTCACTTGGTCATTTTCTAGATTTTTGGCCCAACTTTAAAAAATCATAACTAATTCTAGAAAAAATCAAAATGGAGTGGTTCAAATTTCTGTTTGAAGCTTATAAAGTGATCTATAGGGGAAAATTACTCACTGGTTCCAAAACTTGCCCAATTGATACAGTTTATTTCATGAAAATCACTGTTCATTTGGTAACTTTCCAGTTTTCCAGATTTTTCTCTTAACTTTGGAAAATCATAACTCCTTATATACACATCAAAATTTAACAAACTTTGGCTCATGTTAATGTTTAGGATGTGTAGTATTTAACTGAAAAGTTTCAACTCAATCAGAGTTCGTTTGCTATTTTTCATCATCAATTGAAAACAGGGCAGTTCTAAGATTTTGGAACCCTTTACTTGAAAAATTGCCATTTCTAAAATTTTATCAAAACCTCTTTTGATCATTTTTAAAACTTCTCTTAATGCATGCCTAACTTGTCTACTTCTTTTGAATGTATTCATGCATGCATTCACATTTAATCACTATGTATCATGTAGAGGTTTAATATACATAACTACAACAATCCTCAACATAACTTCAAACATAATTCATAATTTCTACAAGCAAACTCATAATATCATGCCATCTTCAATCACCATAAACCTTGCTCTTATCTTTGCTTATGCTTGTACCTAAAATGGTTAGTTGGGGAGGGTGAGATTTCAAGGAAATCCCAGTAGCAAACACTCTAATAATACATCTACGTGCATGATTATTAATGAAATCAAATATGCCATGTAACAAGAACAATCAATCAAATTTCCAAGTCAAGACAATCATTGCATAACAACCATCATGCTTTCACACAAGTAAGGTTTCATAATTTAAATGGCTTCAACCACACAACAAACATGGCAATTAATACATATATAAATCAATGCAAAGTAGATGCCAAAGTTAGGGGTGTTGCTACCTTGTCCTCTTAATTCCCCCTTGAACTTGAAGCTCTCTTGTTAATCTTTTCCAATGATTTCTTTGGTATTTAAACTTCCTAAACATTACACAAGAACATATCCATCATTGTCAAATCATCATCAACACAAAAGAATTCTAAAAACGTAATATAGCCTCTCTTGTCCTTTTAAGCATACTAAAACTTTGTAACTTATTCTTATGATTTCTAATGCTTCCCAAAAAATTTTCTCTCTTATACCCTACACAATTTTACCTTCTAAACTCAATGGAAGCATCAAAATCATCAAAATCACACTCCTCCTATCCCATACAAATCTGGACGAAAATCTGTCCAAGTAAGGATGAAGTGATTTTTCAAACTTTCATCATGTATAACAACATATTCTTGATCCCAAATTAATTTCTCATAGATTATTTAGCTCAAAAACAACTCTTCCTCATCAAATATAAAATTGGACAGCACCTCCCCTTAGGGTTTGAGATTCCAAAAATTCATACAACAACCAAACCAAACCAATATATATACATCAATGTCTTAACACACAAGGAGTGTTTTGCAACTAATTATTTCCTTTAAATCCCTCTCTTTCTCAATTTTACCATCAAGAACCCTAACTTTCAATCTTGAAAAAGAGAGTATAAATCAAGAAATTGATCCATGGAAAAGGTAGAGGAGGTTGCAAGGATTAAGAAAATGTATAGGTTTGGTTGGTTTAGCTTCTTACTTGAGTTTTCTTGAAGCTTTTCTCTCTTCTCCATGCAAAAATGGCATCTTCTCCTCTCATTTTTGCAGCCACAATTTCGTCCAAATGAAGGAGAAAGAAGAGGAATTTGTCTCTTTAATTAGTTCCATTGAAATTGCATGAATGGTTAAGATTAAACCTTAACTTGTAAGTTTAATCTAATGGCTAAGATTCATCCACCTTTCCACCACTTGCTCTCTTCTAATTGGCTCTCATAAAGGTGTCATTATTGGGTGCACATGGGGTAAAAAAATCTGGTTGTAACTTTGGTTACACTAACCAAACCAACTTCCTTTCGGTTACTCCTACCGATTACACTTTTTATCGGTAAGCATAACTTTATTCCGATAAATTTTTCTCTACCTTTCTGGAGATATTTTATTCCTCTTTTAATCTCCATATTTCATTTACTAATATGATGAAATATTTATCCAAAAATACCCCTGAAATTCGTCCAAAAATAACATGGTAATTTTATCCTGTCGAAAATCCCTGAAAAACGTATTTCCGACGGGCAAATAACTTTTAGTGCATTAAAATTTTCTATAATTTTCCTTGATACGCTAGCCCCTTTTCCTTTCATCAAATTGCCCTCCGGATTGTCTAAAATTAATTATTGAATAAAATTATATTTTCGGGTATTTTTCCTTCCGTTCTGAGAATTCGCCTTCATCGTATATTGGACAATAATTTTATAAAATATTATAAAATTCACATTATTTTTCTTTGCCCTGAACTCAACTGATTAAAGTCTCATGATGCCTCAAATAATCATTTTCTACCATTAAATCTTCAAAATTCTATAAATAAAAATCTAGGCCGATTTTCAGCAATCTGTCGAATCTCTGTTAATCAGTGAGTTCTTGTAACACACCTTAACTAACCCCTTTAGCTTCATTTTATATCATTATGGAATCATTCTTTGGCCTTGAATAGCTTAAAAAGTCAAAAGAAATCAAATCTGAAAATTTGATTTTTAAAAAGTTACTATTCATTGAATTTTGGCCCAAATTTGAAAATTCATAACTAATTCTAGAAAAATTGAAATCGAGTGGTTCCAATTTCTATTTGAAGCTTAGAAGATCCTCTATAGAGGAAAGATACTCATTGGGTCAGAAACTTGCCCAATTGATACAGTTTATTTCGTGAAAAACTACTGTTCATTTGGTAATTTTTTATTTTTCCCAGGTTTTTCCATGATTTTCTTCAAACTTCGGAACATCATAACTTTTTGTACAAAACTCCAAATCCAGTGTTATTTAGCTCATTTTAAAGCTTGTAACATGAACTATTTTTCTGGAAAAATTCACCTCATTTGGATTTCATTTACTGTATTTTATGTCAAGCTAAAGTTAGGGTTTCGACCAACCTTGCTACACTTCTATACATCCTTATCATTTCCATTTTTCTTCCTTTAGGCATGCTTGTTTGCTTTCTTCTTTTGCTCGTAATTAAACATGCATTAGCCTATATTTAAGGCATGCTTTCACCTCTCTTTGACGACCACATATGTAGAGGTTTAAATTACAAAACCAACTTCAACTTTAAACTTAAAATAACATTACATATACATAATCAAATATCATCAAAGTGACATTTAGAGTTGCCTCAAACATCATTAATCTTGTCCTTACCCTTTGGTGAGCTTCCACCTAAAAATGGTTAGTGGGGGAGGATGAGATTTTTGGAAATCCCAATAGCAAAACTTTCTAACACACTTTGTAAAAATTGCATGTCAACTTTAAATAAAAGTGAGTTCATGAAATGTGCAACATGTAACAATTAAATGCATATGGCCATAGCACACAAAAGCACATATTCACACTTTCAATCATCATAAATTTTCAATACAAGTCATGCATAATTTCATACATATTTTCAAAGCAATTTAGTTTAAAGTTAGAGGGTTTTGCTACCTTAGGATCTTAACTATCAATTTGGCCTCTATTTCAGTTTACATTAAAGGGTGGATATTACATTTCTCCACCCTTAAAAATAAATTTCATCCTCGAAATTTGCATACCTTGCACCAACACATTTAGGTATCTGGCTTTCTTGTCCTTTTCTGTTTCCCATGAAATTTCATCCAGCGTCAATCCTCTCTAACTGGAAAACGTGCAAGACATCATGGACAAAGCTCAGATTCGGGGGTAAACCCAAATGATAGAATACTTTCATACACTTTTGTACTAAGCTTCTTACTTTAAGCTCTATCCATCATAATGGAGATCTACATCTCCCGCCATACTAGGCCTTTTAGAACACCTTTTGGATACTGGAATGGTAGCTGTTACTATAAGCACGTTCAGCTACTCGCAGACATACATTCCAGTTCCCTTTTAACTCTAGCATCTACGCTCACAATACATTGTCGAGTGGCTGAATTAGTCTCTATTGACTAACTTTGTTTACATAGCCAGAAAATATACCGATTCTATCATTCAGTCCGTGATCACCCAAATCACATCAGGGTCCATCGTTTTTGGTAATTCCACATTAACATCCATTATAACACTATCCCACTTCCATTATGGAATCGACTGAGGTTGCAACATTTTTGGTGGCTTCCGTTATTCTGTCTTCACTCTCCGACAGATAGGACATCCCATCACATAAACAATGATGTCTCCTTTCACCCCCAACCACCAACAGTTATTTCATTTCATGATACCTTCTCGTCATTCCTAGATGGATAGTGTACCTACTCTTATAAGTCTCATCTGACCATTACTACCTTACAGTAGGCTTTGGAGGGATATAATATTTGCTTCTGAGTTCTATTATTCCCTCAGGAATCTTATAAAAAATTTCATTGTTTCCCCCAAGGCTCAACTAAGTCTCAGCAGACTAAATCAAGTGATTATCTTTTTGAGCCTTACTGACCTCCCTCAGTCATACAATTTATAATCTGAGTGTGCCAACCTCGTTAGGTCTTACATATAATTTTTCCCATTCAACTCCTGTCTAAAATATCGTCGAGCAGTCCTTACTCCCATATGAGAATCATAATCATTTGCCCCATTCTTCCGGCTTAGCGCACCACTGGCGCATCAATCATAAGATACACAATTTAATAGTCATATTCGTTGAGCAATTTCCCCCATCGCCTCACAGGTCGATGATTGCTCCACATAAATAGTGCTTCCCTTATCTTTAGAGTAAAAACAATAGCTGCTAGCTCCAAATCAAATATGGGAAAAATTTTCATCATGAGGTTTTATTTGACGTGAGGCATAGGTAAGCTTCCCCTATTATATCAACACAATTTCCAGTCCATGCCCACCGGCATCATCGTAGACCACACATGTCTACTTCAGATCTGGAAACACACCTCCCAATCTATGCCCACCAGCATACTGTAAACCACACATGTCTACTTCATATTTGGGATTATTAACATTTGGGTTTAGGTATACCGATCTCCTCATCAATTTTCAATTGATGCAAAACACAGCGACCTTTCCCATCAATGTTAGGGTCTAGGTAAATCGATCTCCTTGTCAATTTTTCGATTGACGTGAAACACAGTAACCTTCCCTATTAATGTTAGGGTCTAGATAGACCTGCCTCCTCATTGATGTGAGAACAACGACCTTCTCAATGTCAGGGTATAAGTAAGCCTGCCTTCCCACCAATTCCCAGATATCGGCATTATATTTTCCATCCCACGTAACCATTTAATCATTTCAAATGAGCCTAGCCAGCGGCAAAGCAATCCAGGAAAAATTTATATAAACTTTCACAAATGCCTGGCATGCTTCTCTAAAGATTTGGAGTACACCAATACATCACCAATTAAAGATTATGACAAACCAATCCAGATATTGTCGGAAACAATCAATAAATACAATTCACAAACCATATGGGCCTTCATCAATTAAATAACATTACTAGAATCCCACAATATTCATATCTAGTCTGAAAAGCCATTTAACAATATTACCTGCTCGAAGCCGGAGTTGATGGTAACCTGACTTAAAATCAATCTCAGATAACACCTTGGCTCCACTCAATTTATCTAACATATCATCAATTCGGGAAAACAATAATCATCTTTCACTATCATCTCAATTCATTCACCATAGTCTACACACAATTTATGACTCCTGCCTTTCTTTCCACAAAGAGAACTGGGATCCCCATGACAACACGCTCGACCAAATAAACCCCTTCTTTAGCAGCTCTTAAATATGATGCTTTAGCTTCGTCATACCACCTTAAGCAATTCAATGCAGAGTCTCCAAAATTCAACTAGTCACGGGTATTAATTCAAAGATAACTCCACCTCTCACCGGAGGTAATCCATTGATTTCATCGAACAACACATCCGGGAACTTCCTGACTACCGAAATATATGGAAGGGATCCTTTCATTTCATATCAAATCCTTCCGGAGGCATCCCTCTACTTTCATTCATATTTAAGTTATTAAGCTCTCATTTTGAATCTCTTCAATATTCCTTGCCTCCACATAATATCTCATACTTAGCTGGCATGATTACTCTTATTGATGTGAATATTGTTATATACTTCACTTACTTCATTTTATCATAATAAGATTATCCTAATCGACAGCTAGGTTTTAAGAAGAAATAGTCATGGGTACTCTCTCCGTACTAGCTAACCACAGTGAGGACATTCTTCCATCTTAAACTCAACTTGGTCCTTCTCATTCTCACGTTTCTAAGAATAGCATACAGCTATGACTCCAAGCCATACAAGCTTAACTATTAAGGTCTATTTCAACCTTATGCGCATCAACGCCAATTCACAGGTTTGGCCCTCAACCAACACCTTTCAACATCATAAAGGGAGTCTCTTAGAAACTTCTAGACCATGGACCATGAGTTAAGAATAAATTATCTATCCTCAGTGGGTAGCTAGACTAATAATTCTCCCAGACTAATCATAGAAACCAGCTAGTCTTCTTAGGCTTTTCTCATTCCTCTTTATTACCTTTAGAACTTCTTACTATTTATCCTCCTCCTCAAGCCACATTGCTCTTACCATACTACTTGGGCTTTCAAACATTAATTTTTATTCATCAGCCCATTTATTATCTTTTCGAGGCCACCTGCTATATTAAAGGATTTAATAATCCTTAATGTTCTTTCTATGATTGTCACCATGACGTTGCAAAGAAAGAGGATTATCTCATGTATTTTCATGTAACCAAATCATTCAAGGGACTTTACCCTTGACTCATATTAGCCCATTCTTCCCTTTTCATTTCAGGGGTATTCCATATGCCGTATTTTTATCATGTGGAAATATATGGAAAGAGAAGCACCGTATGTTTCACCATCAGTGCAACTATCCCATATTGTACGGAAAGAGAAGCACCCCATGTTTTACCATTGGTGTAACTATCCCATACTATTCCTGTTTCTTAGGAAACAGCTCGCCTAACAGCGATGATTCATCCCACGGATCCCTGTCTATCAGGGTCATGCCCCCTTCCTGTCTATCAGGAAATAGCGTGCCCTACCATGCAACATCATTCTGGCATAAGAGAATCACCGCCCAAAACTTAGGGAGATACTTGTTGGCTAACACTATCTCTAACATACTTTCCATTGGGTACATCCCTTTTTCATCATCTAGCAGTGTATCTTCTTCCCATATGGAACTTCTCACAACCTCTCTAATCGTCTCCCTCTACTAGTATCCACGCAAACAATAAAACGACGGCACCGTGCTAGCGCCTTTGGTTTCACTCTATCTCTCTAGGGTTTTTGTGGCTCACAACTAAATTCGAATTGCATGCCTCTATTGCTCATGAGTCTTCATATTTATAGAACTCATAGAGTGCATTATAATCCAAGATTAATCTTTTATTAATCTTGAATTTGATAAAGATATAAAGATATTCAAGGTCAATCTTTTATTAATCTTGAAAATCTAAATCTTAAAAGATATTCAACATTAATTTTGAAATTTGAATTCCAAAAGATATTCAAGATTAATCTTGAAATTTAAATTTCAAAAAGATATTCAAGATTAAACTTGAAATTTGAAATTCAAAATATATTCAAGATTAATCTTCATTAATATTGAAATTTGAAATCTAAAATTCAAAACATGAAATTCAAATTTTGCAATGTTAATTTGGATAAATCTAATTTGATCAAATCATATACATTTAATTAATCCAAATAATGAGCCAACGGATTTGATTTATCTTTATAAATTAAATCAATGTTAATCATTAAATTTATCAAATAAATTAAATATTAAAACTAATATAGATTAACATTATCTATATAATATTAATGTAATTTCGAATTTATATATATAATATACATAATTAAAAAACCTAGAATTCAAGCATGTGTTTGGCTTGTTCTTACGTGTGACCTTGTAAGACCACATGAAGTTGATAGTATGCTAAACTGAGTATTAGCCTACAAGTCACAAGTTGTAAAATCCTTTTCTGATAACATCAGTTAACAAATATTTAATTAAAACTTATTTGTCTAAGCAATCGAAACCATCATTGAGCGTTAGACCATCAGAAGTTTAAACTAAACATAAACAATTAATACATCAGTTGGTCAAAATGAATCAAAGAATACAGGATGATCTCTAACATGGCAATATATAATAATCCAATATAACCAAAAAGATGGAAGCACCACTTTTAAAGAAAGTAGCTCAAGCTTCCGGAGTCTTCCCTCACAGACCAACACGGGAACTACCACCTGGAAAAATGTTAAAACAGCATGGTGAGACAAACGTCTCAGCAACCAGCAATTATCTCCTTGGGCATACGAGTAAGTGCCAAGGAGGTGTCAAGTGGGATGGTCACATTAAATATAACACCATAACAAAATATCACTTGGCCAATGAGCATATATAAGCATACATGTTTATCAATTTATGACATCATAATCTCAAGCTTATATCATCACAAAGTTGCACAAAAATCAATGCACAAGATTTATTTCTCTGACCTCCCTTATTTCCTCCTTAGCGTTATTATTTTAATAAGAAAAGGTACCTACATAAATCGTATAATTATAAAACCTTAATTTATTGGACAATCTAAATTAATTAAATTATTTATTTTACACATTTTTTATCATAAATAAATATACACATATACATATATATTTTAAAAAAATTGTATAATAGCAAAATAATAAATTCATTCCCATCAATCTCACTATTTAGTCACCCTCTATTTAGCTAAAATTTTGTTTTTATTAAAAACCATATCTTTCTAAACGTAATTAAATTTTTAAAAATACTCAAGATGTCAAATAAATAAATCTAACATCATAGATCTTAGTTATAACAATATATCTAAAATTTTATCATCTTATACAAATAAAACTTAAACTTGACGAAATCTAAATCCCAAAATATTCTTTAATCAACATAATATTACTACCATTAGGAAGAGAAAAATATTTAGAACAACTTTCATAAAAGAATTTTAATGAAAATAAGTTGTTTTACTTACCTAAATAATCCCAGAAGTATAACCTTAGAATGGAAAACACCCTTTCAAATCTTTCTTTCCTCTCTCCAGTGCCCTCTCTCCTCTCTCTCACTCTCTCACGCTGGCGACACTCTCCCTCTCCTTCTCTCGGCTGATGGGATGTGTGTGTGGAGTATGGATGATGAATACCCCCTCATGCCGAGCTCTGCAACGTTTTTTATAAATGCCTGATGGTGATGGGTCAAAACCCATCACCATCCAATTCTATCTCCTGTGACAGCTTTTGTTGTCTCTCTATTTTTTTCAAAAAAAAAACAAAAGGTGCATGTTTTCTCCCTTGCCATACACATGCTTAAGCCATATAATAAAAGATTATGGTGATGGGGTAACCCATCACCATCTCCTAACAATCTCCACTTCCACATGTTAATGTGTGGCAGTGTACTTACTATTTTTTTAAAAAAAAACAGGCTGATCATCTCCCTTGAATCTACACTGCCACATGTTAACGTGTGGCAGTATACATATTTTTTTTAAACAAAGATAGGGACGTTACACAAGTGGCCTTTAGAAAGATATTGCAACTACCCAAATCATATGGGGATCGTTAACACATCGCAACCTTTCATGTAACCACAACATGTCCCTTTTGTCACACAATATTTCGGTCAAGTACAAAGCAGGGATGACATCATCCTTCTATTCCTGACCATTACTTTCTCGATCTCTGAGTAGTCTAATCTTAGAAATGAAAACTCATTTTTGTTACAATATGGCCATACATTTCTCAGATGACTCTCAAGGGGCCCAATAATATCTCTCAACTAATGTAAGGGATAAATCCCATCTTGATCACTCACATTGCTCCACATGAAAGACCCCTAAGCCTGATTATAGTATTTATCATCACCCGATCAAAGGTGACTTTTGACTAAGTAAAAACTCAGCACTCTCATGTAGGAATCCATGATGATCTTACGTCAAAGGGCGTGGTGACATGATTATATATGAGATAAGCTAATGACTCGATGATGCAACTTTCTCATAGTAGGTCGGTCCAACACCTTATACTCTTACAAGTACATATGACTTTAACTTGTATCTCTATACATTATCAAAGTCATATTGGTCTTACTTTATCTCTGCTCCCTCATAGATAACTGACCTGGGACGTTTAAGACAATCTTCATAATTTTCCAATGGATGCAATTATCATAATAAACATACAAAATTATGATAATTGAATGGAGAAAATACATTAAAATAAATAATATTTTATGTATAATGATTGGCCCATATGGCACAATTTCCAATAACTTACTGTGAATAACTGGATCATTTCATATGAGAAATTCTAACTTAACATATATTGTGCTAAGACATTCAAATTTAATGAGAATGGAAGGAGACCATATGATGGGATTATAATTTAATTAGAATCATAAGATAAGAAATATTTAAAGTATAGGGGTGCCTAGTAGCCTCGTATGTGTAGCTGGGGTACCTTACAATCATTTTGGTAAAAAAAATATGGTTGTAAAATTATATAAATTGTTGGCCGCTTTAAAAATATTAAATAGCATTGTGAATTAGGTAGAGGTTATATTATTTGCTATTGAGAGCAACTTTTATGAATTATTAAATTTTTATGTTGCTTAAAGCAAGCAATATATGTGCATGGAAATTTCAACATTTATCTAGAGATAAATGGTTTCAGTTTTCATGAAATGTGAATGTATATTTATCTTGGTAAAAATATACATGATTATCGTGATATTAATTTTTAATGTGAATTACATTTTAGTCGTAATGCTTTGTTGCTTCAAATTGGATTTGAAAGCATGGGTGAATCAAATGTGGTTTTGGATGTTGAGATCATAAATGAATAAAGATGTGGATGATGCATAATATTGAGCAATGTTTTTGAAATTTTGTTTTGAGAACCACTGTGTGAATATTTCTTTTGATGCTAACATAGTATTTGAAGTGTCTTTTGTAGCTCAATCTGTGTATGCAGAAATTTGGAGAATTTGTTGCATTAATAAATATTAATACATGTAATATAGCTTATTGATCCTACCCAGTTGGCACACAAGATAAAACTTTATCGTCGTAATGTAATGGAAATAGATCAAAAGATTTGTGATTTCCAAGGATTGCACTATAGGGTGCAACCCCAGGGTCATTCTCTACGAAGCTGTTTCTACCACTAGTTACATATCTTGTGATTAAGTTTCTATTGTAAATGAAAACCGTTTTTGATTCAAAATTTGCTATGTACCTAAAGCTAATTACAAGATAAAATTTCTTTTTGGTATTTTTTATTTAGGAAAACAGTGAAAGCAGAATTGAAGTGTATAAGTGTTGGATGATGGATTTCCTCTTGAAAATGAATTAGGCTATCATAGTTCACAAAAGATTAGGGAAAGTAATAGTTTTTGCACTAAGTTTCTTAATGAAAACCCCAACAACTCGCTGGGTCAGAAATTCCATATAATGAACTCCATTCCAAGAAACCCTTTAAAAACACTTAGTGTGTGTACGGAAGTCGCAAAGTGAAAAATTCAACTCAACACAACATTGCCTCTTAAATCAAGCACAACTAGGAAGATATAAGATAACAATAAAGATCTCATTGAATAGGTAGAAATGAGACTTCACTCTACCACGTCAAACACAAAGCAAGTTCAATACATAAATAATCCTAGTTTGGCTCGACCGAGACCAAGCATTCATATACAAATTACAAGTCCTAACTTAGCAACTATATAATCCATAACATAAATACAGATTGAAAACTAATACTCCCCTTTTAGAACATTGAACTCAAGCCAACTTCATCTTCAAGAGGAAGGGAGATGCTCAGCTACTCATTTGAAGCGGAATTGGACTCTGCATGGATGATTGGAGATGCATGGATGGATTAGGGTTGAGATGGGGTAAGATTAGGGTTGTGAGTAGAGAAAATGAGAGAAAATGTGAAGTGTGTGTGATCTCTGCCTCTAACAGCGTCTCCTTGCTCCCCTCCTTTGAAACTTACCCTAATTGGCATATAGTAACATTCCAGGGTCAGATCCAAGAAGGTGGGTTGGGTTTTATTTCCATTTGGAGCTTGATTCGTTACTGATTCACGATATTCGCTGCGGTGAACCTCTCCCAAGAGTTCTTGCTCGCCTGATTGAACTTTAGCCGTGGCGAACTATGAATTACGTCGCGACGAACTTTCCCAGAGCTGTTTCCTCACGTTCTTGTTCAGAGTTCCTGAAATGAAATAGCAAATATTTGAAGTATCACTTGCTCATGATGGAAATTAAGTACAATTATATCATTATTCATGGCAGATGCACCCAAAATCACGCTAATCAAGATCAATAACTCTAAATCTCAAATTAAGCACAAAAAGGGTCATGAAGGGCTAAAATTGAATCAAAAACTCTGGAAATTCAAGTATAAAAGTAGTATAAATAAAACTTAATCACTCATGCTATAAGGAGATTGAGCATATACGAATATGCGGTCCTACAAGAGAAATTAAATGTTTTAGGGATACTATAAATGTTGGTATCATAAACAATAGATTTATGTTGTATTGAAATACACGGATGTTAACTGAACATCAGTTTTATATGAGAAATCCACTATGATTATTCACCTTGGATGGTGGTTGAAATAATTATCATGTGAATAAGAGTTTATTGCTCTAAAATTGACTGATATTGGATGCCTAAGTTGTTGAAAACCTATTGGCAAAATTCTGATGTGAAACCGACTTTTTATGCCGATGAGATGTGATTCTCAAATGACAATAGCCATTGTAGATAGAATAATGGTATTAGTAAATAACGTTTGATATATAATTTGATATAGCATGCTAAAGGATTATTGAGTTATCTCAATCGATTTTATGAGGTCAAAATTGACTTGGCATATCTATAAACAAAACCCCTTAGGATGAAATAAGTATTGAATTAGTCGAGGGGAATGGGATTAAAGCCAACTTGAAATTGATAGCGATGGCAACCCAACCTCTGTGATTGGTGATCCCATGAAGGATGTTTAATCAGTAAAAAAAGTCGTTTGTCAGTTCTACTAGCACTAAAATAAATATATGGTCCCTTCCTATGACATGAGAAAGTGCTAGAATGCATTTTGGTGAGTTTGAGCAAAAGCTCTTAATGATTTTATAATCCCATGGGATGGTATGCTCAATGTAGGTACATTTCATGAAATCACCTCTACAAATGTGGAGTGGGGCCACTCCTATAAAATTGTGGCGAAATTTCTAGAGCAATCGTTATGCACCAGGTAAGCGGATAGCCGTCTTAACATGCAAAAACGTCATTAACAACAGAAATGTAGGTATATAATCTGACTTTTAATGCCTCTAGTATACAGCAAAGAGTTGTTAGTTCATAGAAGCAAGCTTTCACTAACATCTTTGTGTACCATGTTTTATCAATCTAGGTATGGTTCATAGTTTTAAGAACCACTAGATACAATGGTTATATCATGTGAGTAACTTAGCTAATGGTACTCCCTTTCACACATAAGGGGGATTGTCGTAAATATTGTGTGCGGGTGTGTCAAAGGAAGAGTCCCACATTATTTGGGATTATGGGGTCCAAGAGAATTTTTAACAAAACATGATCTTGAACTAATAAATGAGCAAAGACGAGGAAAGAACTTGCATATGATAAAGGTCATTAAAGATAAATCCGGCAATTTTCAATTACTCTTTATATGCAAGTTAAATGTGATTTTGAATGTATTCATTGTATTTTATTGCCAACATTAAAACTGAGGAAATGATGTGGTTTTGAATTATGTCATCATGATACTTTATGGCTCAATACAAAACTGACGCATTTATTCTAGTGAAATTGAAAATTTATTTTTTTAATGGGTGATGAATAGTGTTGATAATAGAGGCCTATATAAGGCAGTGTCAATGAGAGGCTCAGATATACAACACTTGAGCTTTCGAGCTTCTCTCTTCCTCTTCTAACTTATTATTCTACCTGCTGAGTTATATTATTTTTCTGTCCTGCTTATTGGAAAGCTAATCAAGAGAGCTTCAAGTTCAAGGGAAGTTAACAAGGTAGCAAAACTTCTAATCTTAAGCAAAGTGTTATGAAAATGTTTTATGAATTATACATGCCTTGATATTAAATATTTGTGATGATGGAAGTGTGAATATGTGCTTTTGTGTGCTATGGCTATATGCATGTAATTGTCTCATGTTGCACATTTTATGTTATCATGAATTCACACTTGTCTTTCAAAGTTGCCATGCAATTTTTCTGTGTTAGATAGTTTTTCTATTGGGATTTCCAAAAATCTCATTATTCCCCAACTAACCATTTTAGGTGGAAGCTCAAGCAAGGGTAAGGGCAAGATGCTTGATGAATGAAGAAGCCATTTTGTTATGTTTTGGCTTGTTGAATTATGTGTAATGAATGAATGGGTCTGTTTGGGAAAGCGGTGGAGAAGTGTTTTTACCATTTATGAGGTAAATGTGTGAAGGAGATTATCTTGTTTTGCGAAAAAACTGTTAAACGTGCTTTTGAGGTGTTCAGAAGCTTTGCCAAACACCCCGAATGTTATGTTACATGCTTATGTAGTTTATGTAAACCTAAATTCCTACATGATAATTGAGTGAAATTATGCGGATGCATGCATAATTGCTTGCAAATGGCTTAGATAAGTTAATCATGTAATAAAAAGGGTTTACAAGTGGTAAAAAGAGTTTTACCAATTTTAAGAGAATAAAGTTTTCAAGAAAAATGTGGGTTCCAATACCCCTAAATACACATAAGCTTTGGGCAGAGAGGAAAAATAGTAAACGGTGTCCAATTGAGTTAAAATTTTTCAGTTAAATAGTTCATATGGAGAGCTTTAAAATGAGTCCAAGATCACTGAATTTAAACATCTATGCTAAGAGTTATAATTTTCCAAAGTTTGAAGAAAAACCTGGAAAAATGAAAAGTGACCATATGAATGTGCTTTTTCATGGAATAAACTGTATCAATTGGGTAAGGATATGAGCCAACAAGTTTTTTTTTTTTGCTTGTTGGGAATCTTGTAAGCTTCATTTAGAAATTAGAATCACTCAATTTCGATTTTTTTAGAATCAGTTATGAATTTTCAAAATTGGGTCAGAAATCTAGAAAAATTGATCAACTGAATAGTAATTCGAGTGAAAATTTTTATTTAATTTATTTTGTCAATTTAAGCTATCCAAGGCCTAAAATGGGTTCCAATATGATATAAAATGAAGCTAGAGGGGTCTAGCAAGGGGTTTCACAAGACCTAATACGGTTTAGAAAGCATCCTTTCTAAATCGTTCATACAAAAAATGGTTTATAAAGTCGAGATTCATTCAAATAAGTTTTAAGTTCACGAAAAATAAACGATTTAGAAAGTCTAACTTCAAAAAGCTGTAACTTCTAGCTGCAGTTTAGAAAGTATGCTTTCTAAACACTTTTAAGTCTAAACTTTAAAACGCTATAACTTCTTCATTTCAACTCCAAATTATTCGAATGACCTATCGTTGGAAATCCCTTTGAGTCTACTTTCAAATGAAACAAGTTTCAAAATCATAGGATTTATCGTTTGAGAGATATAATAAAAAAAACTAAACATATATCAGGAATACAGTTATTCCTAATATATGTTCAGATTTTTTGTGATATCTCTTAAACCATATATACAATTGATATCAAACTTATCTCATTTGAAAGTAGATGCAAAGAGATTTCCAACGATAGGTCATTGCTTTCTAAACCCTTTTAAGTCTAAACTTCAAAATGTTAGTGTAGGATTTGACCAAGAGGGGGTGAATTGGTCACTTTTTAAAATAAAAAACTTAATCATAGAAATAAAATGAAATCACTGAGAAAGGCAGGGCAAGAGTTGACACAGCTGATTTATCCTGATTCGGTCCTATTGACCTACGCCCAGTCCTCAGAGCTCCTTTGAGATTTGCAATCCACTATTTAGCAACAACTAAGGCTCACAGGGCCTTTACAACTGGAGACTCACTCCCTCTTACAACACGTACTAAAACAGAGTCTCACACACTCTGTATTTCAGCTCAAACTTAGCCCGAATGATTCAAGGTCCCAACCTTGAATATCTTACAGATTACAATGAATTCTTGACAAGTAAGACTCTCTTAAAAGAGTAGATAATAAAACACTGAAGCTCAAGAATTTTATAAATGTAATGACAGAAGGTAGTTATAACAATAATGGCGTAATCAATTCTTTCGTCGTTCTCTCTTTTTCTTCTGTCTTCAAGCTTCTTTATTTATAGCTGAGACTTCAATAAATGTCTGTTACTCAGAATTTGAATGTTCGTTAGAGAGAAGCTTCTGCCCGTTACTCACACCAGCTGCGTTTGTTGACTGTCATTAATGCTCCATAAATGCTGTGACTCAGCTGTCACGCCGGAAGTCATTAATGCTTGTCTTCATTCCTCGGACTGCCTGATCAGTTTAATAAAAGATCTGCAAGGCATTTATTAGGGTAGGTAACATTTAAAAAGTTTAGACATGAGAGAGGAAAGTTTCGGAGAACGCTAGGCTTAGCTGTCAGGCTGATACTGTGTCAGATAAGGTAGTGCTAGTAACACTCCTTAACCTAGCCTTTAGCTTCATTTTATATCCATTTGGAAGCACCTTTAGGCCTTTAGTGACTTAGAGTAACCAAAGAGTGAAAAATAAAATTTTCAAGTTTTAGGGTTACTATTCACAGATTTTTGGGCCAACTTTGAAACTTCATAACTAATTCTAGAAAAATTGAAATTGACTACTTCCAATTTCTATTTAAAGCTTATAAGTTCCTCTACATGGGAAAAATACTCATTGGGTTAGAAAATTTCCCAATTGAATCAGTTTATTTCACAAAGTTGTACTGTTCATTTGGTAATTTTTCATTTTTCCCAGGTTTTTCTGTGATTTTCTTCAAACTTTGGAACATCATAACTTTCTGTGAAAATCTCCAAATCCAGTGTTCTTTGTCTTGTTTTAAAGCTTGCAATGTGAACTATTTTTTTGAA
>JANTPZ010100013.1:0-16124 GCA_025593235.1 Vachellia pachyceras
ACAGGCGTGAGGGTGGGATGTGAGCATGTTGTGCATCTTGGGGAGGAAGAGAAGTTCAATGAAATTCAAGTGAAGAGGGAAAAAGTGAAGGAAGCTGTAGAGACAGTGATGGGTGAAGATGAAGAAGGCAAGAGAATAAGAGAAAGAGCGAGACAGTATGCTGAGAAGGCAAAGAGGGCTGTGGAGAAAGGTGGATCGTCTTTTCTTGACATGTCTCTGTTAATTGAAGACATAGCACATTTCAAAAGGTTGAAGATGAATAATAAAGAAGAAGCCAAGCCACAACACGGTTCAAATTAATGCATGAAGTGTTTGTTGTCTCACCAAGTCACCTTTTGGGGTCTAGAGTTGTATTGTTGACATTTTGAATCCTGATTTACTATAACGGGCTTCCTAATTATGTTCAGTTGGTAGGCTACTCTTCGATAGAAGTTTTTTTTTTGTGGACAGGGAACCTTTGAATCAATTTCTAAATGTTTTTTTTTATGACAAATCAATTTCTAAGTGTTAATCTCAACTTTTTATGACCACACATAATGTGTTTTTTAATAACCATGGTATTGAATTTTGGCACTTGGGTCACGGATGTAAACGCGTTAAACAAACTTTCAATAGTAATAGGCATTTTAATTGATTGATGTGCAGTTGTTGTGTTTTGAGAGTAGGCGTATAATTTTGTTTTGAATAAGAAATCAAACAAAAAGGAGAGGGCATAGATAATGGTAGAGATGACATATTTAAATATCGATGTGAGATAATTGTGTGTGCTCTCAAAAAGCTTATCAACGTCTATTTTAATTGTGTGCAACTTGTAATTTAGTTGTGGTACAACATTTTAAACTGCTCAGTATATTCACCACCAATCTCAAGCCTCCAACCTCAAAATGCATGTCGTCTCTTTTCTTGGGAGTATTTTATATTTCTCTACGTAAAATTGAGCTAATAATTACTTGGGGGTGTTTTATGACACAGCTTGCCCCACTTATTTGGCAATTTAGCTGTGTTAAGAAATGTTCATTTTGTATTAGATATGCATGACTTCATTCATCCCCCAGAATTCAATTTGTGATGGCTTGTGCATTATTTGTGCATGTCTCGTGCATAAAGGATAATATAGAAGATTTGAATTCAGACTTCATCTTCCTTTACATCACTGTTACCTTGTGAGCTAGATTTAAAAAGCTTAAACAATATTGATTTGCCATTAATTTATTAATGATGAGGAAGAGGGAATAACTCTTTTATGCTTTATTTTTTGTGTTAAAAGAACAACTACCTTTTTATGATTAAGAAGGCAATCGTTTCCATCAATATATGAAACATTCATGACATGGGCTGCTTCATGGTCTCTGAGTTCCTTTCCATATGAGACTCTAGAAAAGTAGCTGGCTCCACCTCCAAGACAATATTTTATATCCGTTTGGAAACACAGTAGAGAAGTAATTTTATGCAAGTCGAGGTAAATATGTGGAGAAGATTATCTCGTTTTACGGAAAAACACTGTTGAACGTGCTTTTAGGGAGTAAATAAGCTTTTCCAAATAAACACAATTTGATATTCTCCAAAAAACATAGCACTAAAAAAAAGGCACCCATGCATCACTTGCATTGTACTACAACATATAGAAGAGACAGAGGAAAAACATGAAGACAACAACAACAATAATAATCACCAACATGTCTCTCGTGGAATTAGACCAATCATTCCATCCTTCATGAGCGACAACATTGGACATATATGTTGTCGAGAAGACCACCGTGGCATATTCCAAGCCATACTTTTCCTCTTCCATCAACTTTACAATTCACGAATGAGAACCCAGTTCCTTCATTCTCCGACTGTCTCCCCTGAGCTGTGATGGCTCCAGTAATCTCAGCCCCTTCTTCTGTTGATATAGAGTTTATGGTGCAATCCTGTTACACAAGCCACAACCTAATTATTTTTATATTAACATTCTTAACGTTTTAAACTATCAAACATTATCCTCAAATGGTATAAGGTGCTGATAATTCCGAATAAAAAATTACTGCACATGTACCAATTATAATCCCCTCATTAATTCAGCTAACATAGGTTGCCTTATTGTTATAGTTATATAAAACATAGGTTGCCACTGCTTGTGCTTCTATCATACCTCGCGATGGTGCTGGAGCAGTATTCTCCATTTTTATTGTGATCGAATTTTGAACACATCATCACATTAATTTGCAGTATAATCCATGAAATTGAAGGTGAAAAATATATAGAACTGAACCAACAAAATTATTTAGTTTCTTACCTTAAAAATAATGTTGTAAGCAATAAATGTAGAAGCGAATACTCCAACTGTGTAACTATTGAAGGTCCCTCCTGTAGAATTGGCAGTATCATTCCATTCTATGATTGTGTTCAGATATCCTTGATCTTGCAATATCAAATTTGTTTTGTTTGCCTCCACCACCACTACCTTCTCTCTATCATTTCCCAAAAATAATACTTATCATATAGTTAAACTTGAAAAAAAAAAATGTAACTAGATTAACAATGAAGGTATTAATTATCAAAACGAAAAGATTAATAATGAACCTGTAAATGCCAGAATCAACGATGATGAGACTCAGTTCAGGTACAGCGTTCACTGCCTTTTGTATGCTGCTGAAATTTCCACAACCCTTTAAGCTAACGGTCAAAACGAGACTCACATTGTAGTTCGAAATAAGATCAGAACCCCAGGTGGGCTTGTCACATTTTTCCTTGTGCTTCATTCGGTTGTGAAGCCTCCTCGCAAATCTTGTTAGGGGAGAGACAAAGTCTTCAGCTCCACTCAGCTTCATAATCCTACTTAAGATCGCATGTTGCTTGAAATCACTCTAATGAGGATTAATGGAAGAGATGGCGGTGATGAAGGAAGGTGGTGTGTAATGATGAGAAACAATCGTGATGGAAAGGGAAAAGATGAAAAAGGCAAGTAGCCAGACGAGGATTCTGCTATTTCCCATAGTTAAAAGCTTGATGATTAAGGATGTATTATTATTTTGATGATCCAGAAAATGGGTTTGGCGGGGAGGGGTATGCATAGTTATATTATGTGCATGTGAGGATGGTCTGACTGATGCAAGATTGAAGTGGGAGGTAAGAAATGTAAGGACCTAATATCTCCTTTTATAAGCATTAGGCGAGAACACCAAAAAATGAATTTAATGGACAATGGTAGGGTACAGAGAGAGATGTGCAGAAATGAATGAAGTTTAATTTGGAAGATGGAGAAGCAAAGATAAAGAAGTGTTGGAGATCTAGAGAGAATACTATTGGTTAATATTAATGATTGGTTAGTTTGAAAGCAGAGATAATGGTCCCCGGCAATCCGGAAGAACATTAAGATTGACTGTGTCTAGGAAATCGAGCCGTCTTCTTGGCTTGTAATGCACTATGTTAGTTAATTCAGTTAAATAATGGCCGATACTTTGACTTGAATCCATAGCACAGCTCTGGTTGAAGGAATATCCAAACCCATTCTAAATGGGTGAATTACTGTCATTTCTTTTAAATGCTTTCGGTGTCAGTATTCAGTTTTGAAGACCCAGGCTCTGAAGTCAGAGCTTACTCAAGCTGCCGTTGTGCACTAGGACGAGCAGAAATTGAGCATCAATCACACATCACAGTGAATAGAATTGAATGATTTGCTTTAATTTCGTGCTTAATCTGAATTAAATTAATGGTGAACTTGTGCCTTTCGTCGCTTTCCGAAGGTGATGATGCATGAGGATGAGGACAATGAAGGGTGATGATCCATGATTTCATAATATTTTTAATAAATTGACTTCTATCTTCTAATTGAAAAGATGATTCTATACAAAAACTCAAAACTAGTGCAATCCCTATGCAGTTTCTGTGCAATCTTTATTCAATATTCATCCATTTAGGTTGTATAAATTTTATACGTTATTCTTGCAATCTTTATACAAGTACTTGATATTCTTGTTAGTTTGACTATGATGTGTTTTTCAATTTTGAACAGAAAGATAAAATGATAAATCTGTTATTGTTGAGCTGATTTCATTTAACTTGAAGTTAAATATATTTTATTTAAATAATAAATTATTACAAACTTCAAAATAAAATTTTAAAAAAACCATGAAAAAATTATCATCGTTTTGACGACGACGTCCATGAGGTCATGATAAAGAAATATCGCGATGTGCATGATGCAATCTGCCCACGTTCTATTTAACAGCACAGCCATAACTTATTAATTAAACGAAATTGTAAATGCTTAAAATAACTTATGGTTACAGATTCAAAATTGGCTAAATATTGAATAAGATAAATAAAAGCAAACTCTCCGCTTTTATAATTTAAACTCTTTTTTTCCATCATGAATTCGCAATATCTGAACTCGGGGTTAGCAATTTATGAAGCATGGATGTCCCCTGAAATGTGACCATTTGCTGGTGGCTCTTTCTGTAGTTGCTAAGCTGCAGCACAATGAGTGAGCCCAGTCAGATCCTTTTGGGAGGCTCGAGTAGGAACAGTGCATGAATGCTAAGCACAGCGTTTCTAGGTAATCAAGCAAACAATATAAATACCTCATCTGGTGTCATCTTCATGAAACCAAATTTCTCAATCCAAATGGACTCTGCAGTAGCGGTAGCTGGCAACACAAGGCTCTTCACGTTTAAAGAAGCCAGCAATTTCTCAATGCAGGAGTATAGTATTTGGAAGTACCCCTGTCAGTCAAACCAAAATACATCTAATTAATCCACTACTACAGGAGTATAAGCCATCATCATACATATCCATATCAACAATCAATAATGAACCCATCTACAGAAAGTTTCAACAGGAGGGAAAAATATGATGCAACCAAGTCAAACAACAAGAAGTCCATCTACAAGAAAAAACGGTACAGATATCATGCTTTGGTTTCACCCGGAAAAACCACTGCTGAGAAGTCATGGAATACCAGGACTCGCTAAGCACACACAGATCTTACTCGCATGGGTAACAATAAAATTAGGGCAAGGAAGATTTAAAAAGACATACGGTTATGGCAAAAACAAAAAAGGCATGGTTAATTCAAAAATCGTTGCCAAGCTACAGTCCTGTACCTTTCCGTGGCTAACACTACGAGTTGCAACTAGAGGAAGTTCTGCAAGATCACTGCCAAAAATTCGAAGCAAGGCAGCGGATACCACAGTTGAACTGCAATATCAAGAAAGCAATTCGTGAACAGTAATATAAAGATGAAAAAAAAAAGAGTCAAACACAGAACCACTTCTTACTTGACCATTAATATTGCACAATGCATTGCCCCAAACTCTTGTCTCCGCACAGTCCTTCTGCACATGAGAGATGCTGTTAATCAAAGATAGATATGAAAAGCAAACACATGATCTTTAAGGAATTTCTTACCCATATATCATGGCAGTAATAAGATTGCGTCCAGTAATTGAATCAACTATAGGATCAAAGCATTCCTGAAACATGCCACGGTCGTAAACTCAGAATTGGTTCCACAAGGTAAAACACAAATTCTCTCCAAAGAGATATGATCATTGTAGCCCACCATCAACCCCGGGCCTAAATACAAGACATACCCTATCTACTATCCTGAGCTCACAGAACATGTAGATACACGCATAGGTATCAGCCTACACAAAAGCTGACTCGTGATATAACATTAATATAATAATATGCAGTGGATAAATTACTTTGTCATGGGGCCATTTATATTGAAGGGGGCATATATTTTTAACACTTCAATCAGACTTTTATATAAATACTTCAATAAATAGAATACAAATTATCCAAGCTGTGACCATATAGACACAAAATGGATAATCAATTTAAAAAGAAAATGTAACACCATTTATAACCAATAAAAGTGTGGAAATAAAGTGTATTTCAGGTCAGAATTAAAGCAGATCTTTAAAGGGAGACATACAAGAATTATGATATTGATCCTCTCAAGAGGGAAAACAAAAGGATGAAACAATTTATACTGAAATATGACAGAACATACATGAAAGATTGAGACAGCCTGCAAAAGAAATGGCCTAGTTTCAGGAGAAGCAATTTTGCCCTTAAGAAGCCTCCATTTCACATCAATATCACTAAAGGATTCTAAACCTTTCTCCTCTTGCTTCTTCTTTATGACATCCAAGAGAGGTTCTGGAAGTTTCTCAGCCCCCCTAACCAGGAGGTTCTGAAAAGTAGAATGTATGGTAGAGCAATCATGGCAACAAAACCAATCCCCTTCTGGCAATTCCTGTCATTGGACCTAGAAATATTATAACACGGCAAGCAGACACAAAAGATAGGAACCCAAACTATTGTAAGCGCATATTAAGACATGGAAACACACAGAATACCTTCAAAAATGACATTTTATGATCCCTCAAGCAGCCGATATGAAATTCTTTATCACACTGGAAAAAATGGGGAAGAACAAGAATAAGAACATCTCCTGAGCTCATTAGAGACAGAAGGATCCCAATGAAATTTAATACTTGCATCAATAATCGTGCCCTTTTATGGACTTGAGAACTTGACTCTAGCTATTTCATGTTGATATTGTGAGCCTTTATGACAATGGTCTAGCATGCTTACCTGATCACAGATTATTATTGTTCGTGGACCAAATCCTGATTTGCTGAAGTCACAAGCCCTACATGCACAAATTTCTCTTCATAATATTAGGTAAATAGAAAAAGGGACAATTACAAAAGATTGGGAGATGATTAATTTAATATAGCAATAGGCAGCAAGGAAAAAGATGCTGATTCCAAACAGCAGAATAAAACTATACACCAAGTTAATACATAGTCTTCTAATCTCCATGAAGTACCTGCATAAAGCACATCCATTGAGCTCAGCATCAACATCTTCAACAATGCGCACACATCTCCTGGTTATCTGCTCAATAGGATCAACCCCTTCAACCCTTCCAGCTGCCACAGCATTGGCATTGTGCGCAACAAACCTCTCTCTTTGGAACATGTTTTGGCAAAACTTACAGTACCAATTACCACGTGGAATACTCGACAGAGATACACATTCTGTACAATGCAATGGGATACAGAAGCAATTTGGAAGATAAATATCTTTTCATTTGTTAAACAACATATATATCTTGTAAGTGTCATTTCTGATTCATTAAATCATGAAAAATAATTTAAGAAAATAATATTGTTTGTCTAAAAAATGAATTGATACAATTGAAGGTTATTTCTTTATAAAAAGAAACGTAACAATATGGTAGAAGACAATGAAGAATGAGAAAAGAAAATTAGGAGTAATAATATTAGTAATTACTTGTAAATTACAGATTAAGCCATCTAGGATAAGTATGGGAATTAGAACTTTATTTTATCAAAATAGCTTTTATTTTATTTCCATGCCTGAATTATTCTTCCATTTATGATCTTTTTATTTGATGTTAAGTCATTAGGAAGGAATCATCTCTTGGGCTTTATATAATGCGCTCATTAATCAGGGTTAAGATGGCTTTGTGCATTGATCACCGAATAAAGTTCTCTTGACTTGCTAGGCCCCCTTATCCTTTCCCTCTATTTCTCTCTACATCTCTTACCATATTCTTCTATATCTCTTTATTGCCCCTACCCTCTCTCCCTTACACAACTACTTCATCCTACATCTTCAAACTGCCTGAAAGCATACCTAAGGTGATGCAGGAGTTCTTCTCTTAACACTCAAGGCTATCTAATTGGGGAATAATATTATGCCAAAGGTAAATCACTAAATAGTCAAGTTGTCTGTCAAATTTTATGTAATGCATATCTGACCTTTATGAAAAGCCCTTGGGCATCCATCACAAAGCAACAGATCTCCGCCATCCCAACAAATAATGCATAAATCATCATTATCCTTTGCAGAGTATTTGCGATCTTTTGAGAGGGATATAGCTAACTCATGGAGAGACACCCCATTTGATGTGTAGATGTATGCATAACTGCCCAATAGTATAGCAGTTTTAAGAAATTCAAAAGCAAAAGGCAACTAAAAAAAACCACCCCAGACCAAAATAAATCAGAGCACTCACGGTTTCTTGCGGGAAGCCCAACCTGCATGGACCTCAAACTGTGAGGGGCTGACCTGCAGAACATTTAAAATAAAATCCATTATATTTACAATTTATTTAATCTTGAAGAGACTTAGAAGAAAAGTGTCGATGGGATATACCTCAGAGTTGCAGCATCGACACATTATTCCAAAGCCCTTTTTGTAACCTTCAAGCAGTTTCTGTCAACCAGAATATACCAGTTAACACAGCAAAAGACATAAACACATGAGCTTGCACATGAAATTAATGAAAATAACCTGTCCACGCGCATAATAAGCTACTTCAGTTCCATCAGGCAATCCACCTTCCTCAAAGACTAGCTTATGCAACTGCTGGTGCCTTGGGAATAATATATCAGATGAAAAAAAAAGAGCAGATTATCATCACCAGAAGAGAGATATTTTAAATAATAAACCAACCAGAGTTATACACATAAGTAATGAGGACCTAAAGAACTAACTTCTTAGTGATCCTCCAGTGACTCTTGTTTGGTGAAGATAAACGCATTGAATTTGAAGCGGCTCTTGCAGTCTTCAATGTTACTGACAACTTTGAGGACCTGATAACAGGATTTGATTGTTAAAGATTCACAAGGAAGCTAAATATCCTAAATACATCATTGTTCGATAAAAGATAAAAATTGGAAGATACAAACTTCTTTTTCATCCTCCAAAGACTCTTCTTCTGTGATAGGATAGCCATTGAAGAATTCTTGGAAGATTTCGCACAGCTGGCCCATTTTGGTGACCTTAAAAACATAGTTTGCCGCATGCAAGTTCAAAAAATTAAAAGACAGAAAAGAGAGCACAGAATTGTACTGAAACAAATTTAGGAATATATATAAATATATTAGATAAAATAATTATAAATACCAACTTTGTTCTTTTCTTCCATGGTCTCTTAATCTGCGAAGAGATATGCTTCTCAGAAGTGCCAGATTGCTTAGAGACGGAGAGCGGTCTAGGGGACCTGAAATATAGCATTAAAAACATGATGCAATAAAAACTCCCATCACATTTCCATGATTTTTTTTCTTTTCTTCATATTTCAAAGTGGCCCGTAGCGGCTACATCAGATAGCAGTGGTACTTTTAACGTATTCAGTCAAGAAGATTTTTGTCTTTAGCTTATAAAGAAGCAGTATAAAAGGACTAAGATCAACAAAACACCACCCCTTCAAATACAGCCTTTAATTGTAAGTTTAGTTAACCAATAGTACTATTTGATCATATGACGATGATGGTGAAGAAGAATGACGTCTTAAAATCTTTATTGTATTATACATCTGAAAACTTCCAAAAACCTATTAAACCAAGAGGAAAGAAGAAACGAGTACCTGACTCTTTTGCCCACTTCATCGATATCACTGTCTTGAGATTCCTTGCACTCCTTGCAAGAACTGCATATAGACCCTACTCTTTCCACAAAGGAAGGAGGGAAACATACTACGGAAATAATAGCTATAAGAAAAAAGCAAGTACACGAAGTAAATCTTATAAATAAAATAAAAACTCTATCCTCGTTTACTTTGACTTTGCCTCAAAACCCAATGATCGTAATGATAACCTCGCCCAACGAAAAACTGTTAATGACGAAGCATAGCAAAAGATAAGCTCACCCTTGCACATTTTACAAGTAAAATACTTCTCATCAGGTGGAGAACAAACAACGTTTTGAATTGTGGCCTCCAGAGTATGTAAGGGAGTTCCTCTGCACGCTCGCAATAGATCAAGCAGGCTCTTTCCATTTTCCAGGCAAATGTATTGTGCTGCTCGCTTATACGTTTTGCATGCATGAATCTCAAATTGGGAAGGTGGAATAACCTGCGTGCGCAGAAAATGGAAGGGGGGAACTCAACGGAGTGTATAGAGTAGACTAAGGAATCCACTGCACGAGCAAAAGAAAATCATAACTGACCCTGCGTCCATTACACAGACAGCAAGAACACAATATACCCCCATCTTTAATGATGCCTCGCAGTCCCGAAGCCTGCAATACAAACGCACTGATATTGAAGATAAATTTTTCAAGTTAAACTATCGGCACAAAGGATGATTAGAAGTAACTCTACCGAGGGGCAAGCCCGTTAATAAAAGGTTATTTAAGTTATTAAGTATTTGACTCAACGCTTCTTTAAAATACTAAAATGTGAAATATCTATTGCTAAATTTGGAAGTCCTACCTTAGTCAAACTATTACTTTTATAACACAGGACGTAACTTTAGACACGTACCATAATCCATCAAATTGTAAATCCGCATAAAAAAACAAACAAACAAACAGAATAATGGTTACCTTCTTTCCGCCCATGTAAACTACGGGAACCCCATCCAGTAGACCGGTATCGAAGAGCTCCTTGACGGTCATAGGCTTCTTGTTGAGGACAATCTTTTTTGACATTTTCAGTTCCAACTTGTTTCTTGGGGCTGTTAATGCGCTGGGCCCTGCGTTCACCTTCCCATCTGATTTAGTATTTTCAGTCTGGGAAGATTCTGAAACACTAGCCGTCTTATCAGAAGAGCGGACCTTTCTTTTCCAAGCTGATCGAGAATAACACTTCAATGTCCTAACCACAACATCTTTCTGTACACCATCACCTTTAGAAATCGCTGCAGGAACATCATGGAAGCCACATTCCCCAGCACAATTTTGTGCGGGCTCGTTCTCTAGCTCATTGTAGCTTTTAGGCTTCTCCGTATTGCAACTGACTCCAATTCCTATCATATGTTCTACATTGTCTAACCCTACACCGCCTCCGCCTTCCGCCCCTGGTATGTGTACATTTGCATGCGGTTCCAAAGAGGTCTTTAGCCTCTTAAATTTTTCACTCTCAGAAGACCCATCAAACAAACGCCGAGCCTTCCTTTGTCGAGAATAAACAATATAACCATTCACCACATCACCTCTAACCATCCTAGAACTGTCATTCTCAGAAGCCTGAGCATTGAGCATCGTCCGAGAACTAGATTGAGTTTCCGAAGCTGAAGTAGGAACTAATGCATCATGAGATTGGCCTTCCAAAGCAGAGAGTGATTCGAAGTCTTGCTTCATGGCCACTTGAAACACAGGGATCGAATCAGTGCGTAAATCTGCAGGAAAAGAACGAATTGATTAAAGTCTAATGCCCCAAGTGATTAAAATGAGAATTAAACTACAGAGAAACCTACGGATAAGAGATGAAGTCCATTAAAGCTGAAATTGAAGAGGAATAGCATAACAGAGTAGGAGAGAGAGGGTTTTGAAGGAGGAAACCCCCCTTTCCAGATAATTGGATTGCTTTTGAAGAGAACTGAAATGACGAAGCAAACGAGGTTTAGAGGGTTGGGTCCACCAGTTTCATTCACTCTCTCTGATACAGGAGGATGAGCTAACCATTCGCACAGGGGGCGGGAGGAGAGAGAGCGAGAGGTCGAGTGGGATGAGATTTGGGATTTCGGGAATAGGGGTAAATGGCAGAACTGTAAATTTAAGCTAATTTTAAAACTTTTACGAAGCTGCTCGCCCAGCACAATCCCTGTGATGTACGTTTGATTAACAGTGGCGCCGCTTAATATTTTCACACAATTCCCGGCATTAAGTTATGGCGCTACACCTCATCTCATATGAATAATAAATACGAATTAATAATAAATATTAATTACTCCATTTTTATGCTATAAAAATAAGTTCATCGTCTTGAGTCTTAAAATGTATCAAATGGTCAAAGATTTTATCGTTGCCTTCCAATTCGGGCATAATTTATCTTTAAAAACAAATATTTTTCTGATAAATATAATATTGCCGCGATATTGTGACAGATGAATCTTTTTGTTTATCTTGGCAAAAAAAAAAAAAGAATCTTTTCTTCTATATTTAACCTTGGTTGGTACAAAATAGGGGTGGGAATACGGGCTAGCCCGCCAACCCTCTTCCTTGGTGGCAGGCTGAGGTTCCCCAACCCGAGCCCGCCAAAAATATTTTTTATTTTATTTTATTATAAAAATAATGTTTTCTTATTTTTTACTCAATTTTTTTCTATAAGATTGCATATTTTAATGATTCTCTTTCCAATCTTATCAATAAATGTTCACTAATTTCCTAAAAATAGAGTTTAATATTACTTTTTTCTTTGTAAAAAATATTGGGATTGAAAATAATCAAGGAAAAAGCACATAGAATAATTTTTTAAAAAAATTTTAAAAAAAGCCAACCCGCGGGTTCATCTTGGCGGGCTGACGGGTTGGGCCTGCTACCAACCCTAGTACAAAACGTCAAAACCTCATTTAAGAATGGGCAACGAGCTCTCCTTCATATTTGGGTTCAAAAGATCCATAAAGTTGGGAGGCCCACTTTCACATTGGGCTCTTATTTGGGCTTTCTATCGATGAAAATTCTTTTGAGACCAACCATTATGTATCTATCTATATATTTATTTATTTGAGAATAGTGATGATAATAACTTTATTGGATGCGGGGTTTATTTAAATTTTTTATTGAATGATTTCAAAATTTGTTAAACTTTGAATATTGGCCATTTAATACTGGTAAGACAGATCTTTGAAAACTTGTTTTGGCATTAATAGAAATATAATTTGGATTATTTTTCTCCAAAAAAATATATATTTTTTCATTTCAAAGAAAAAAATTTTATTTTTTAAATAGATGTTCAAATCTGATTCATTTTCAAAGGAAAGAGCGAAGAATACTGTTGGGCCACTAATAATCCATTCTTACTGGTAATTTAAATATTACAATGTGAATGAAAATTGATTATTAGTACATATTACTAAACAGTTTCTTGGTTGCTCCTTTTCACATATTAGTCGTTTTCTATTTGTCTATTTTTCTTCCCAAATTCAAGATTTTTAATCTTTTTCTTATGTCAGTGTTATATTTGAAAGTTGGCAAGGGATTGCCAAGGAATATATTGAGGTCGTTCAGAGAGAATGTTAAGATGCTCTCGATCAACAAGTGGAACTGGATGTTATTTTGTTTCTGGTGCGGGCCAAGATAAAGATGAAGCTCTTTAATTAACTGAAACTTCCACCGCTCTTAGTTAACGTAGCATCTAGTGACAAAAATGTCTTTCCGAATTGAAGTTTGAGAACTCATGCCATAAATCGAGTTTAATTTCATTCTCGAGCAATACTATAATTGGTTTGCTCTCCCTGTAACAGTCATGAAATCATGTCATAAAAAAGCTGTGTATATGTTCAACCGTTCTGGTCAATGATAAAATATACTTCACATCATGATAAAGCGTACGTATATATATGTTTTAATTTAAGGAATTTTGATATGGATTTCCATGTTTTGAGTCGGATGATCTCTTCCTCGTCCATTTTCTACCTTCTATTTATCTGAATCATAACGAAATTAAAACTACATAGTTCAGATTTGTAAAACCCATCTCACTATACAAGTATATAAGGATATGCTTCTCATCAAAACACCAGATAGACATTGTCAATTGCTATAGTTCATGTCCATATCAGATTCAGAACCTAGGCAATCAAACGCACCCCACATTTACATGTGATATCTTGGACCTTCAAAAATATGCCAGTTAATTGCTGACAAGGATAATCTCTCTGACAAATGCTCAATATAAATATCTACACTAATAATGAAGTTGCAGAACACGTTTATCACACTAGCTGGATAGTGGAGAGTTTCTTCATCTCCATATGTCAGTTGATTTTGCCTTTGCGACAAATATCTACTCAGATGACATTGTGATGTAATATGCAAAATATACTAGTTCTATCCGTTCAAGATAATTTTTTCACTATTCTTAACATTAGCTATTCAAGATCTAGATGAGTTGATCAGTAACATCGAATTATCAAGCTAACTCGTTTCTGAACACAAAGGAATCTCCCAACAGATTTAAAGAGTTGAGTTCATTTCCAGCCCTAGCTAGCTATATCGATGCTCCATCATAGATATGGACAGATATAGATCTGGTAACTCGAACTTCGTTTTGAATAACCACCCTTAATTAATTTTTCAATGATATTAGAGGAGCGGTTCTTCAGTATCTAAGGTATTTTTTACGATCCTACGGAAATCGAAAAATCTGTTGCTCAACAGATTACATTAAGAACTGCGTCTGAAACAAGAACAAGTACAAACTTTGACCAGAGTCCTATCAGAACGTATCATTAATTTATTTTCCTCCTTACAATGGCAAGCATCCTGGTCATATATAGCTCACATAACCATGCTCAAACTACAGTACAAAGAAACGAAAAGGATATAAGAACACATCTTAGAGAGCCCAATCACAGTGAGTGATCAGGTGAGACCGAGGAAGTGAAAAATGCCAAAGGATCGAAGTTGCCCTCTTCAAGAGAAATCATCCTCAAGAATCGAATTGGTTCATTCATTCCCAGCAGAGACTTTATTCTTGAATCTTAAGGGAGCAAAGAAATAATAATGGAGGTTATAGATATGTATATAGCCACCGCATCTCTCCGCCATGGGAGAGGAGGAGGCCAAGGTGGGTGAGACTGTGCAAGAGAAAGCATTACATGGTTCTGATGAAGGAGGACGAAGAGGGTCTGAGAATGAATCTTGGTTGGCAGTTATACCCTCATATGGTAGGGTTTGTTCCTTTGGTCACCATGGCAATAAAAGCATGAGATGACTTAAATGCCTGTAGTGTATTAGTATGGTGGTGACTTTTCGTGAAAAATGACATAAAGTAAAGTAGAGAATTAAAAGGAGGTTCCTGATCAAGCATCTTCCAAGGGATATGCCATCCAGGTTACTGCACACATCTCATTATATCTCTCACACGATCCCCTCTTATGATTACTCCTTTTTTTGCAACTTACACCTTAAAAGCGCGAATCATATAGTAGAGAAATATTTGTCGTGTCTCGTTCAAATAGGGCCAAGATTGACTTTAGTGTATAGTATGACGTTAGTTTAAGTTCATGGAGCATTATTTTTCCAAGTCTATGCATTATTTATAGTTCTGCAGAATCGATAGTTCGCTCGATTTTTTAATAGAAATACTTGTTACATTGGCGGGTTTGATCAATTGTAGAAGCATATGTTACGAGCTCCAAACTACACACAACATTATTCTGCTTAGAAAAAGCGTAGATATAAGGCATGCATGGGTCCCCTTATATTTTCATATGATTGGGCAGCTCTTGTCTCCCTTACTGAAAAATGCCTTTAGAAAAGCATTCCATTTAATCATCTAAATATTAATATCATATACATACAGGCCAATAATTCTTGATAATTTTAATACTAAAACTAGGCAACTTGACCTTTCCCGATCAGTGTTGGAAAATTAAAGCACTTCAATTTCTGGAAAGAGCGAGGTGTCCTATTCCTATGTGTATTGCCAAGATCAGTATCATTTTCAGCTCCTTATTTTTTGTTTCCTTACTTCTCTAATGCATCCATATATATGCCTCCACAGACTTATCAATCTGTGTGCGTGTGTCTGCAGGATTAATTCGCCCCATGATAAGTGAAGAACAACTTGGCGCATTTTAAGTACGGCAAGTAGTGGTTAATTAAGAGGATATTACAGGTGAAGATTTTAATGCATTTAATCACAACAATATCTTGACAAATTAACTGTGACTAGGGTTAAGACATACGTCTGTGTACTCAGGCTCAAAGAAAATCATTTGATGCCAAAATGAACACGAGAGTACTTGCGTTATGGTTTGCTATGTGGATTTGGCTTTTGTTGTTCTTCACGTACGTTTCTTGGTAGAAAAGGTATTGAGGAAGCATCGTAAAACAGTGTCAAAAGGGAGAGAGAAAAGTCCGACGACAACAACGAACGCATTTAGAGAATTTTATATTATATATCTAAAACTTCCCGTCACACATCGCACGCAATTATTTTTACTTTCCTTCAATTATTCCTTATAATAAAATTCTTTAGGCTTTCAGCAAGAAAAAACATAAATCCAGTATTAATCAATGCATAAATATGTAATAAAATCTCTAGCAAATTATAATACCCACAGATTATACATATTGTGAATTATTTTCCATTGTTCATCTTACCATAGACCAGCATATATTTTAGGTGTGATATCGGAATTCAA
>JANTPZ010100015.1:0-16450 GCA_025593235.1 Vachellia pachyceras
GGTAGGAAGGTTCTTGGTTATGCATGACAAAGCTCATGGTGGTGAAATCATAACAGCTCTCTTTGCTGTAATTTTAAGTGGCCTGTGAGAATCTTTTTCAACTTTTAAATTCTCTGTTTTCTGTCTACTGTTTTACTTATTATTTCTGCTACTTTGAATCAGGGGTTTGAATCAGGCTGCAACAAACTTCTACTCATTTGATCAAGGACGTATAGCTGCTTATAGATTGTATGAGATGATAAGCAGGTCATCCTCATCTGTTAATCATGAGGGAACTGCCCCAGATTCTGTGCAAGGGAATATAGAGTTTAGGAATGTTTATTTTAGCTATCTATCTCGTCCTGAAATCCCTATATTAAGTGGATTTTATCTGACTGTTCCTGCTAAGAAAGCCGTGGCACTTGTTGGCAGAAATGGATCTGGAAAAAGCAGTATAATTCCACTCATGGAGCGGTTCTATGATCCCACATTAGGTGATTTTTCCCTTTGTGTAATATTATTGATATTTTAAAGCCTTTCTATGGATTATTTACTGATTTAAATTGATTTTCCAATCTATGGTCCAGGGGAGGTTCTTTTAGATGGCGAGAACATTAAGAATTTGAAAATGGAATGGCTAAGGAGCCAAATAGGACTAGTCACCCAGGAGCCTGCTTTGCTTAGCTTGAGTATAAGAGACAACATTGCTTATGGTCGGGATGCCACGATGGATCAAATTGAAGAGGCTGCCAAGATAGCCCATGCGCACACTTTCATCAGCTCATTAGGGAAAGGCTACAACACACAGGTGAAGCTTGATTGACATGACTCTATGGAGACTACATCTTGCTTGGTTGTATGCCTGAATTTTTACTCACTTTCTTTCCAATGGCAATCACTTTTGCATTTTGATATCTGCATGGGGCTTGTTTTTCAGGTTGGAAGGGCTGGCTTAGCCTTGACAGAAGAACAGAAGATAAAGCTTTCTATTGCAAGAGCTGTGCTTTTAAATCCATCCATTCTTTTGCTTGATGAGGTAACTGGTGGACTTGACTTTGAGGCTGAAAGGGCTGTTCAGGAGGCTTTGGATCTTCTAATGTTGGGGCGTTCAACAATAATAATTGCCCGAAGGCTTAGTCTTATAAGGAATGCTGATTATATAGCTGTTATGGAGGAAGGTCAACTTGTTGAAATGGGTACTCATGATGAGTTATTGACCTTGGATGGCTTATATGCAGAGCTCCTTCGATGTGAAGAGGCAGCAAAACTTCCCAAGAGGTTTCTTACTAGCACTAATCTGATAAATGATCTAAATTGCAGGAGTATCATGAGTTTCCTTAGATAATAGTATTAATCGTGTCACTGATGATCATAAAAACTGTCAATAAACTTATACTTTGGAGTACAAGGCATGTTGGGCCTTTGCTATGTAGAGCCCAACTGACTCTTTTGTGAAATGGGTTAGAGAGTATAATACAGAGGTACAGGATTTTGCACTATATCTTGAGGTTTTTAGTTGAGATGATCCTTGACAAATACTAGAACTTTCTTAAGTGCATCGGATTGTCAATCTATCATATAATTTATTATTTGATGTATTTTGGTCATGTGCAATTTTGGCACTAGTATATAGAGAATTATTTACTATTTCTTTTTTCAATATGCAGGATGCCTGTCCGAAACTACAAGGAGATTGCAGCTTTCCAAATTGAGAAGGATTCACCGTCAGGCCATAGCCTTAAAGAACCATCATCCCCGAAAATGATGAAGTCACCTTCCCTTCAGAGAGTTTCTAACGTATTTCGGCCTTCAGATGGCATCTATAGCTCACAGGAATCACCTAATGTTCGGAGCCCACCGCCAGAAAAGATGCTACAAAATGGTCAGTCTATGGATGCAGCAGACAAGGAACCTATAATAAGAAGGCAGGACAGTTTTGAAATGAGGCTACCAGAGTTACCGAAAATTGATGTTCAGTCTGTGAATCGACAAAAATCTAATGGTTCTGACCCAGAATCCCCTGTTTCACCTCTTTTAACATCTGATCCCAAGAATGAACGCTCCCATTCACAGACTTTTAGTAGACCCCATAGCAATTCTGAAGATGTTTCATTGAAAATGAGAGAAACAAAAGATTCAAAGTGTCGAAAACCTCCATCATTTTGGAGACTTGCTAAACTTAGTTTTGCAGAGTGGCTTTATGCTGTGTTAGGAAGCATAGGTGCTGCCATATTTGGTTCTTTCAACCCTCTTCTTGCTTATGTTATTGGCCTAGTGGTGACAGCTTACTATAGAATTGATCAAGTTCATCACCTACGGCAGGAGGTAGATAAGTGGTGCTTGATTATTGCCTGCATGGGCGTTGTGACAGTTGTTGCCAATTTCTTACAACATTTCTACTTTGGCATTATGGGGGAGAAAATGACAGAAAGAGTTAGGAGAATGATGTTCTCAGGTGAGTAACTCCTATTGCTGTGCTTTTTTTAAATGAAAAATCTAAGCTGAAGAATTCTGGACAGTGCCTAAATTATTCCCATAATATGGCAGCCATGCTACGCAATGAAGTTGGTTGGTTTGATGAAGAGGAAAACAGTGCTGACAATTTATCCATGCGTTTGGCCAATGATGCTACATTTGTACGAGCTGCTTTTAGCAACCGTCTGTCCATATTTATACAGGACAGTGCTGCAGTTACTGTTGCTGTTCTTATTGGTGCATTGCTTCACTGGCGATTAGCCCTTGTGGCATTAGCAACATTTCCTGTTCTCTGTGTTTCTGCAATCGCCCAGGTTTGCACCTGCTTTTCTGGTTTTCCAATATTATCAATTTTCACTGATAGTTTGGTCAAGCTTTCATGTATTTTTCTTGTCAAATTAATTTATGGACCTTCGTGCCTCTCACAAATACAAGTGATATGAAATGTCATAGTTTTTGAAACTAAAATGCTATGGGTGAAGAAAGAATTATATGTGCTTGATCTCAAGGGTATGATTGTATTTCTGAATAGCTTGTTGATTGGTTCTTCCTTTCTTATTCTCCCATTTAGGACTTGTTCAGTTGAACGAATGTATTTGAATGAAAAGGGAAAGAAAATGACAAAATCAAACAATCAAACTCAAATACACAATCTTTCGGCCAAAAAAGCGATCAAATATACTATCACAGATTCATGGAAACTGAATTGACATACAATCATAGACATACAATCAATTTTTTGAGGGAAGATGCCTTCATTTAGTGCTGAAAGTGGGCTTCCACAGAAGACAATTTTCAGGCTGCCAAGCAGTCCAAAGGAGATAGTGAAGGCCGGTTTCCCTTTCGGTAGGTCCATTTTCAGGCTACCAAATGGGACCCTAGTTGTTTTGACTACAAAACTTGACTAACATGTCAACAACCTTATCTTATAGTAGACATTTTGTTACTGTCAGGAATGATTCAAAAACCCAGAAACATCGGTTTATCTGAGATATATGAGTATTTATTAAAATGGAAATGATTGGAAATAGAAAGATTAATAATTTCACGTGTGTCTATCACTCGAAAACAAAAATTAAGCTAACATCCTGTATTAATCAGAGTACTGTTGTGATCGTTTAAACATATTTTAACACTGAAAATATTTTTGCTATGCTGAAATATTAATGCCTTTTCAATTTAAGGTAGCTAAATGATAGTTCATTATGTCTAACATATGGCAGGGTTCTGAAAACCTTGCTGGTGTATGCATGTATTTTTATGGCCATTTATATCCTTCACTATTTCTTCTTTTGGTTAACTGGTATCAATTTAAGGGAACCTACTTCAAAATTGCAGAAATTATGGCTTGCTGGATTTTCAAGGGGCATACAGGAAATGCACAGAAAGGCATCTTTGGTTCTTGAAGATGCAGTTAGAAATATTTACACTGTTGTAGCATTTTGTGCTGGCAATAAGGTAATGGAGCTTTATAGGCTGCAGCTGAAGAAAATATTTAAGCAGAGCTTTTTGCATGGGGTGGCCATTGGTTTTGCATTTGGCTTTTCACAGTTTCTACTTTTTGCTTGTAATGCCCTTTTGCTATGGTACACTGCCATATGCATAAAAAACAGTTATATGGACCCACCTACTGCACTCAAGGAATATATGGTTTTCTCATTTGCAACATTTGCGCTTGTGGAGCCTTTTGGACTGGCTCCTTACATACTTAAACGGCGTAAATCTCTCATTTCAGTGTTTGAAATTATAGACCGTGTACCTAAAATTGACCCGGATGATAACTCAGCATTGAAGCCGCCCAATGTATATGGAAGCATTGAGTTGAAAAATGTTGATTTTTGTTACCCTTCTCGTCCAGAAGTTTTGGTATTGAGTAATTTCAGTCTCAAGGTCAATGGAGGCCAAACAGTTGCAATTGTTGGAGTTTCAGGATCGGGAAAGAGCACTATAATATCTTTGCTTGAGAGGTTGTATGATCCAGTGGCGGGTCAGGTTTTATTAGATGGAAGGGCTTTAAAGCTATATAACATGAGGTGGTTGAGGAGCCATCTTGGTTTAGTTCAGCAGGAACCTATTATTTTCTCAACTACCGTAAGGGAAAATATAATATATGCAAGGCATAATGCCAGTGAAGCTGAGATGAAAGAGGCCGCAAGAATAGCAAATGCTCATCATTTCATAAGCAGTTTGCCCCATGGTTATGATACTCATGTTGGAATGAGAGGTGTTGACTTGACGCCTGGACAGAAACAGAGAATTGCGATTGCAAGGGTAGTGCTAAAGAATGCACCTATTTTGTTATTGGATGAAGCTAGTTCATCTATTGAATCAGAGTCAAGCCGAGTGGTGCAAGAAGCTCTTGACACTCTTATAATGGGAAACAAGACCACCATTCTAATAGCACATAGGGCTGCAATGATGAGGCACGTTGATAACATTGTAGTGCTCAATGGAGGACGGATAGTAGAGGAAGGGACCCATGATTCATTGGTGGCGAAAAATGGTCTTTATGTCCGATTGATGCAACCTCACTTTGGAAAGGCATTGCGACAGCATCGACTTATTTAGGGAGCATGCGAGTAATTGCTAGTAGTTTTGGGTCACATGAACAGTTTCTTGATATTTTTGGATTGAATGACTCATGGTGATTCAATGGATATTTTTCTAAAAGGTCAGGTGGGAAGCTTGTAAGCAGCAAAAGTCTTGGAACATTCGGAGCAGCTGTTGGCATTGGCAGGCTAGGGAAGAGGAAATTGTAGCAAGGATAGATATATAGAATTTGAAGATAGGATTTTGAAGTCTGTGGTTGGTCTGCGGATTTGGGTTGGATGCATATTCTTTTGGAGGCAAGCATTTTGGACTGAGCGGTGTTGCCTCCTTGGTATATTAATTTGTTTTTCAAGAAGGCAGGGTGGAGTCAATACTAATTCCCACTGAAATGTGAGTTTTGATTTCCTTCGTCTAACTTCTGTTTCACTCTCCTGACTAGCGTGGATGTTGAACTTATTATTTGTTGCTGTAATTTTTATGTTTCCATTTGTGAAATTTGTAGAAAAATTTAGGTGGAAGAGTTGTAACCTTTGTATATAAATAGTGATAGCTTAGAAGCCGAGGTATTCCCTTTTCTGCTTAAATCCAAGTGTCTTTTTTACGAGTCAAACTTGGGTTTTGATTTTTTTTTGATACTGTTTCAATCTCTTTTGACTTGTAATGACACAACTGTATGAATGATAACACGTATTGCATCCTTCATTAGTGGTGGGACCCTTGCTTGCGTTCTGGTATGGCTGCGGTCAATCCATCCCGGTTTTCTTCCAAATATTTATAGAACTCTACATAAATAGAAGTGAATGTATATACGACACATTCGAGGGAATTGTAGACAAAAGAGAAGTATGAACATGGGATTTGGTTTTTATACAAGTGTGATCTCTTGTACTAGTATGCCTAGTGAATTTCATGGAAGCAATTTTAATCATCAATGTGTGAATTGCAGCAGCTTGTTTTTAATTTTTTTTTTCATGTTTGTAATTGTGTATTTCCCCTGGTGTAAAGGTCATGACAGGATACCGGAAAAATATGGGAATCGGTTTTAATTGTTTATTGGTTTATTTTAAATATTTAATTCTAATTATTAGGTAGTGGGTCAGTTATTGAGTTGTTATGGAGTCAGTTAGAGAAAAATAAGGGGATCATGGGGTGTCCACTAGATTAGCTAGTTACAATCAGTTGTAATCCTAGGCTTATAAATATAGGAGCATACTATAATTCAAGACACCGATGAATTGAATGAATCAAGATTTATATTGAGTATTGGAGATCCTCCTTTCCTCTTGGCTTCTTTTATTTTTCAAATGTGAGATCCTTGCAGTTGAGAGAAACTAGACGCTGGGTTCTTATCATTTGGTATCAGACCCACTACTGGGTTAGGCTCCCTGTGGGTTTAAGCGAGATGCTTGCTTTTTACTGACAGACAGAGTCTTTATTACCTGAGGTGAAAAAAAAAAATTGTGCTGCCACTGTTCCTCGCTTCTTCGTTACTAGAATTGCTGTGACTGGTTCGTCGCACCTCGCCTACGTCCCCGTCTGCTCGTCTGTTCCTCCTCCGTCCGTCCGCGTGCTCGTACAACACTCCCAGGCTTGCTCATGCTCGCGCATCAGTCCCAACTCCATCTCTTCCGTCGCAACCTCAGTCGCTGTCGCATGCTCAGTCGAGAGAAATCCCGTCGGTGTCTACCGGTTCGAGTCGCACCGTCCTCATTGCGTCGTCCGTTCATTTCGTGCTATCCCAGTTGCTCGGCCCCCGCCCAGTTCGTGCAAGTCGTGTTAGGAGAGAAAGCCGCCCACTGTTGAAGCCATCACCAGCTCGCGCCGCAAGCTTCGCCCAGTTCGATAACAGGTTGCGCCGATAGCTTCGCCCGGTCTGTTCAGTTTGTGCTGTCCCAGTTGCTCGGTGTCCCATCTCCCACCCCCAGTGGTTCGTCTTCGTCTGTGATTCCACGAGTCAGTCAAGGCAAATTCCAACGGCAACAGCAAATCCTCCTTGGAACCCATATCCCACCTTGAGGACAAGGTGGTTTTCAAGAGAGGGAGTAATGATAGGATACCAGAAAAATATGGGAATCGGTTTTAATTGTTTATTGATTTATTTTAAATATTTAATTCTAATTATTAGTTAGTGGGTCAGTTATTGAGTTGTTATGGAGTCAGTTAGAGAAAAATAAAGGGATCATGGGGTGTCCACTAGGTTAGCTAGTTACAATCAGTTGTAATCCTAGGCTTATAAATATAGAAGCGTACTGTAATCCAAGACACCGATGAATTGAATGAATCAGGATTTATATTGAGTATTGGAGATCCTCCTTTCCTCTTGACTTCTTTTATCTTTCAAATGTGAGATCCTTACAGTTGAAAGAAACTAGAAGAGATTGGTGACTACCTAGATGCTGCGTTCTTATCAAGTCACTACGCTTCTTATGGCTGCTACGTAGTGGATTTTCTTGTTGCTCTTTTCTATCAATTTTTTTTTTGGGACTGGTTCCCAACTTTATATTGAGATTCTGCTTTGTATATTTGTTTGTTTCTAAACAGGTTAGTATTGTACCGAAAAGTTAGTTGATGAAAAGAGCGGAGCTGTGTGAGAGGTCAAGGTCTCTGATTATTTGTATCTTACTCTGTGGAGTATTGTCATACGCATAAATTGAAGTTGTTCTACCCGTATATTTTGGAACCTTTTTCACAAAAATAAAACGATCAAGAGTCAAAACCAACATTGAGTTCATACAACTTAAGTAAGAAGATGATGAAGACGACAAAATAAAAAAAAATTATTGTTTACTGGCTTCGAATAATAATACATTAATAATAGGTGTTATTATTTTTTTTACAGAATTAAATTTGAATATTTTAATTCAGAGAACTGCGATACCACTAAGTTAACTTAAAATTTTACAATGGTGTATGATCGATAGGCAAAAAAATAAAATAAAAGGTTCATAGTTTGCTTGCGATGTACATAATATTTAAATTCAATCTATAAACAAATTAGAACATGCCTTTAGGAAAACCCTGATATAATTTCATATGTCTAATATCTTGAAGGAATCTGCAACCACTTTAAGCTTATCTCTTACTCTTCTCCATCTCCTTTCAAGTGCTCCAACAATTAAGGTGTAATACCTTCCTGTTTAGTGTTTTGGCCATTCATTAGCACCATAATGACATTTCACACAAAATAACATTCACTTTAATAACATATTATACACATTATTATAATACTAATTATGTTACCACATAATATGTGGATTTTAAATTTAAATATAAGTTAACAATGTTAATAAGGGTTAAGGGTCATTTTTATCCTAAAAGTTTTCGCGAAAGATTACTGGGCATTCAGAGGTTTTTGTTAGATCAATGTTTTCCAGAAGTTTTAGATATGCTCAATGTTGCCCCGGAAGTATAAAAATATAGCAATTTTGCCCCACCATTAGTTGATCCAATCAAGTTAAAGTGGCTTTGCCATATAGGATTTAATGTCACCTTATCATCCAATCAATTTGAGGTGACGCTCTAGAAATGTCATTGATCTATCCTTTAAAGCTTTTTGCAATTCTTTTCTGTAAGATGAGCCCATGAATATGTCCATCTCATCTATTGTAACTCTGAATCCTCGCAGTACTATCTTCACTGAACAACAATTTTCATATGTTTTGTGGATTCCTCTCATCAATGCTTTTCTAAAACGCCACATCAGCTTGATTGGATGATGATATGACATTCCATCCTACATGACAGAGTCATCTCAATTTAATTGGGTCAATTAACGATCAACTAACAGTGAGGTTGAAATTGTTACGTTCTTATACTTCCAAGGCAACAATGAGCCTATTTAAAACTTCCAACGTGACATAGCACCAAAAAAACTTCCGGATGCCCAGTGATCATTCGTGAAAACTTTCAGAATAAAAATGTAGTACTATTAACAATGAAGTTAGTGATGTAATAAATAATTTGTTGAAAAATCCATTAGTCCTAATCCAATTGGAACAAAGTGTCTTAAATATATAAAGTTATAAACACACAATTCATTTCTATCAACACCGGTAACTTCATGGAGTAAAGACTGAGAAGATAAGGTTACTTACCATTTCCTATACCAATTGTTGCAAATGAGGCACTTGAGTAATTTGGTGATGTGAGCACATACTCAAATGTGTAATAATTTTTCCCATCTACACTTCTCTGCATTGTGTTCATTGTGTGTGTGTGTGTGTGTGTGTTATATGCTCATTGTAATAACTTTGGTCATTGAAACTTCAAAAAATTTAGGGAAAAAAAGAGATAATCGAGATAAGAGACCGAATGAGAAGAGAACCTCTTGCATGTCATATATTGTTGGCCTTTGGTTTGGGGCAGCATATACATGCTTCACCAAATTGTTTATAACCTGCTTCACAGTTATGGTACACAATTAGTGAGGCATCAAATTATAGCTGAAAGAGAATGCAAATTTTTCCTACCTTTTAATTTTAACTTAACATTGATCATTATTTTGGATCCTCTAAATTATTTTAGAAAGATAAAGTTGGAAAAAGATAAGAATAAAGTTGCGAGTCTTGCTTCTGTGCATGTGGACCCAACTCTTACCCTTTTCTCTCTGACTTCATTATGATGCATTTAGAATATCATGTTTACATCATAATATTTAAGCTATAAATATTATTATACATTCTATATAATACACAAAACTCAGGTAATTTTGACTTAAAATTGATAATTATTGTAGCATTACCTCTTCCATTGGACCCAAATCATGAATATCATTCTTTTGAGTGGGTATGAATCTCACCCTCACATTTTGTAACTGCAAATACCTGTCTTTAAATGCAGAATCATGCCCTCTGAAGTCAAAGTCCTAGGAATATTCAAGGAAGGAGATCATTCATACTTAATCTGTTCAGATAAAATCATAATCATATGCATTTCAAATTTGATTTTTCTAGCTTATAAATTGATTAATTAACATGATTTATTTTTTGTACCTTCCAATCTTGAGGATAGATATAAGAATAGCCATCTGTAAAGTCCACAAACTCTCTATACCTCGCTGGTATTTCTGCAGAATTATATGTTTAACAAGATTTTAGAGATGTGCATGGCACAAACACATTTTATCTGAATCATTTAGATCAGGTATAAACGATTTATATTTTTGTTCAAAAAAATGTAAATCTGTTTTAAACAATCTAACTTAAATATTTGTAACGTGCAAGAAATTCTTGTATCAAAAAACAAGAAGCAAATAAATACCTTCAGCTTTGAGGTGATGATTTGCAGGAAGAACACTTGCAGTTAGCGTTCCCAGTCCCAATAATAGAGGCCTTCTCTGTAAGTGTCCTACTACTTCAAAATGACATAAAATCTAAATGAGGATCTTATTTTTATTTATCAAGTACACTTGTAATTTGAATTTTTTGGGTAAAATATTCATTTAAAGTGGTAATGTCTAACTGAAGGAATTAATTAGACTGTTTTTTTTGTCGAAGGAATTAATTAGACTTTTTTTTTGGTCGAAGGAATTAATTAGACTTGAAGAATGAGTAGCGAGTCAATATATCCACAAAATTAATTTGAAAGGCCAGCTAAAATTTCGACCTAATCCATACCATTTTCAGAAAGAGAGAAAAAGTATCGTTTCTGGTATAGGAATGTGAATTGGGATTAATGACGAAACAACCTAGCGACAATGTTCCAGAAAACTCCATTTTCAGTGGCAATAATGAGATTAATCAGGTTCTTACTTTGTCCGCCGCCGCCGCCGTCGCCGTCGGAGGTTGTCTCCGTTCCGGCAACGACGACATTGCTGAAAGATGAAATCGCAGTATTGTGAGGCGATTCATTCGAATGGGACAAGTAGTTCAACTGAAACACAACAATGCGCAGAATTATATATACATTCAATTGTAAGAATCAAAGAAGAAGGTCCGAAACGATATGAAGTTAGAGACACAAGCCTTGTTGGATAAGCATGGCGAAAAGCAAGTGAGAGAGATTGAGGAAGCGACCATGTTTGAGAACGGATCAGAACCAGGCTTTCCCCCTCCTTTCAAGAGCTTGGTCTTGTGGTCACAGTGAGAAGAAGACCCGCTTTTTCTATCACTTTTTCTTGGCCTCTTTTCATGTTTAATTGGATAATGCTTCCACTTCCAGCTGTGGCAGATATTTTTCACTCTCTCTTTAATCTCACCCAAATTTTAATTTTACTTCCTCGTATGTGTTTAAAAATCTACCGAGAAATGAATTTATGAATTTCAATATGATTTTATGGATATCAAGTTGATTTTTACGAATTTCAATATGATTTTTATCTTAACTTACATACACAGTTGAAAAAAATTTTCTCAAACATGTACATTATTTTCACACGTACAAAACTTTTTCTTTTGGATATAAATAATTTCACCTCAATTAGTTTGTATAATTGTGTTATTAGATCCCTATTATTTTCCTCAATTATAGTCATTATTACTCTCCCAGTTAATTATTTGTTAATTAGAGTTTATATGGGAGAAATACCAGAGTGAAATATTTGTGGATCTTACAAATATATATTACAATTAATGGGTTCTTGAAAGATTGAGATAATTAAAATATCAAAATGAAATAATAAAGTTTATGCGATGTAAAATTAAAAAAAAAAAGATAAATAAAATATTTCTATTTGAAACGATATGGACAATTTGAGCAAGTATTTCTGGTTTATACGGAGGATAACACGTAAGCTTTGACAAAATATAAAATAAAAAAGAGAAAATTATTTAAAGGTCAATTTCAGCAGCTACTCTAAAAATTTTATAATAATTTTGTGAATATTTAAGAATATTTTAAAGTTAATTATATAGTTTGGAATCTCTGGATAATTTTTTCAATAAAAAATTAAATAGATAAAATTATCTTTTAACAAAATACACGTGATTCACAATTACAGTTACAGTTAGAGCGCGTCTGTGTGGGTCCCACTAGATGATAGAGTGAAAAGGCGAGGCCAGGCGTGGGTCTCGCTCACTGGCCCAAGTGGCAACGGTCAACACCGTAAGAAGGCTAAGACCGCTTCGCTCGCTGCGCTTAACTTTGAATGAACTGCCAACAAACTCCATTTCACACTCCTCACTTGGATTCTACGACTACACTCTCCAACAAAAACAAAGCCCACAGGGATCATAATTAAGGCTTACAGCTGAGTTTGGTGATTACTGATTCATCAATTAATGGCGATCTATAGAATAGCTGTAGGGTCTCCGGGAGAAGCAAGTCAGCCGGACGCCATTAGAGCAGCCTTGGCTGAGTTCTTCTCCATGCTCATCTTCGTTTTCGCTGGCCAGGGTTCTGCCTTGGCTTACGGTAACTATATATATAGATATATATCTCCGTGTGTGTGTGTGTACGTGTGTCAGAGTACGTACTTATTAGTTGATGGGTGTTGCGTTAAATGATGATGATGATGCTGCAGGCAAGGTGACGAAAAATGGATCTGAAGGAGGTGAAGGTTTGATAATGGCAGCATTGGCTCATGCGTCAGGGTTGATGGTGGGAGTTTCAGTGGGAGCAAACATATCAGGAGGCCATGTGAATCCGGCGGTCACGTTCGGTGCTTTCTTGGGAGGAAACATAACTCTCTTGAGAAGCATCTTATATTGGTTGGCTCAGCTGCTCGGCTCTGCCGTTGCTTGCATGCTTCTCAAGTTCGCCACCGGTGGAATGGTACCTAATAATTAAAACCTTCATTACCATCTATCAACTATTGCGTAAGGATGAAATGAGCTATAAGAATCACACGATATTATTCTATTCTGTTGAGAAAGTAGAAATGGAAGAAGAAATGCAATGTATTATCATAAATCTTTTTGGTTTACAACACTAATCTACCATCTCTTGAGGGTGATGAACTAACCCCATTTTGGGGACTATTGAAGTGGGAGATCCTTGTTATCTTCTCCTTCTTTATACATTGGTGGGGATTCTTCATCCTCTTACCTTTTAGTGATGATTATTTAATCTCACATTAAAACCATTACATTGTGACCATTTATGTAGACTTTTGAGTCATTGACTAACTAAGTGATTAACACTAATCACTTTAACTAATTCATACTTCCAACACCCCCGCTTAAGTTGACACCCCTTAACTCTAGGTGCTCAACTTGCCAATACAAAAAATTACAAGGGAGTGAAGTAAATTAAACTATACAATTTGATCCATACAACAATACAAACATTTCTTCATTATCTTCTTCTCACTGAAGAACACTTTCATCTGCAAGTCCCCTTTGGTACGTGACATTTTTGATAATGAGAAAACTTCCAATGGAACACCAAAATTATCATAACCTGCAGCATTTTTAGACGCTGCAAGCTTTGAATCATTCCTTCTTGTGTGAAAGTTGCGAACAAGACCCCTAGTGCCATGGATAGAGAAGCATATGCAAGCCCATTTCTCTTACAGACATCCTTGTCTCCAGAAGGTCTGCTGCTTTCTTTACATACAGCCGAAACTATGATCAGAAGCATGTTTCCCAAATTTCCTGCTGCACAGCAACCCAACACAAGCCCATGTAGATGACTAGGAGCTCTTGTTATTTTGATAATTAACCATCCAAGAGCGTATTATTGAGGTGCATCCTAGTTTCCTTCATGAGTATGCCAAATCGATTCAGTGCAAGAATTGTGCCAATAGCAGTGAGAAGGAGGACCTTCAGGACAGGAAGTAACGCAGTAACGAAGAGTCTCCAGAACTCCATGTTGGTGTGCGTTTGCTCTTTCTTTAAAACAAAGAAAACGAAAATGCCTCTCTTTCTATGCCTTGCTATTCACCATCTCAAGAAAAAAAAAAGTTACGTCTTCGTCTTCCCTTCTTTCTCTCTGCCGAGTGGAGTTGTATCCAGCGGTGACCAGATCCATCTGCTGGTGTATTCTTCTCGCTGCCCCATGTTAATTCTCAACAAATATTGGATCAACAAATTCACCAAAAATCCTTTTGTTCCCTATACTTCAAATCTTGCGCCTTTTACACATTAAACTTCTATCAAAATACCCTTGGCTATATGAGAGAAATAGAAGGAGTGGGGTGCACAAGATTAAGGACCAAGAATTATTCAAGAATCATAAAGAAGCTTATATGGATGGCAAGAGAAACTTCAAATCTAACAAGAAAGCCCCAAGATCGATGAGAGAGCTAGAATGTGTCGAGGGAAGAATAATGGGAAACGGAAGAAAACCCAAGACACCTTGGGTTAGCCCTTTTGTAAAGCTCAAGACTTTCCAAATCCTTGCCCATTTCTTTTTTTTTTTGTTCTTTTTTGCTTTCTTTCTCTGTTTCTTGTTTCAACAGCATATACTGTTCCAGCAATTCGATGGCAGTCTTATGCTTTTGCTACTCTTCTAAGAGCTTCATGGCCTCACTTTCACTTCTCTCCTTGGCGATTACCCCCAAATACGCTTCTTTCTCAATAAGATATTTCTCCTCATAAGGCTGCTTCTCTTCTTCACTTACGGTCTTCCATTTAGCCCCTAGCATGTTTGAAATATCCTTGAAATCTGCCTCTGGATTTTCCCTTCTTTTAATCTTAGCCTATTGATCTTTGCTCCACATAATGTATGGTGGAGAAGGCCCTTTCACAGCAAATCCGTTCTTCTTCTTCTTATCCTTTTCTTGCTCCTTGTCTCTCAGCATTTCTTGCCTAGAAAACAGCCTGCCTTTGATACCATGTTAAGCACAAGAGAAAGTAGAAATGGAAGAAAAAATGCAATGTATTATCATAAACCTTTTTTTTTTACAACACTAATCTACCCTCTCTTGAAGGTGATGAACTAACCCCATTTTGGGGACTATTGAAGTGGGAGATCCTTGTTATCCTCCCCTTCTTTATACATTGGTGGGGATTCTTCATCCTCTTACCTTTTAGTGATGATTATTTAATCTCACATTAAAACCATTACATTGTGACCATTTATGTAGACTTTTGGGTCATTGATTAACTAAGTGATTAACACTAATCACTTTAATTAACTCATACTTCCAATATATTCCCCTTCAGTAGCCAAATTTTTAAATAAACCATTAACCAAATAACAACTTCATTCATTATTTGATCCATCCACAGATTGACCCGCATTCTCAAAACTACACATATATCCATATGCTTCTTTGGATTCTTATTATAATATAACAGTTAAGTTTGTTATTTGAAACAAATATGGTAGACAAAGTGATAGATTGAGATATTGTATTTAAGATTATATTCGATCATAACTAACTATTAGATTAAGAATTTGATTTGATAAGTTGATGTACAAACATATATGTGGGTGTTGCAGGAAACAGCAGCATTTGGGCTATCTTCAGGAGTGACAGTGTGGAACGCTCTAGTGATGGAGATAGTGATGACATTTGGATTGGTATACACAGTGTACGCCACAGCAGTGGATCCCAAGAAAGGCAACGTCGGCGTGGTTGCCCCTATTGCCATCGGCTTCATTGTCGGAGCCAACATCTTGGTGGGCGGCGCCTTCGACGGAGCCTCCATGAACCCCGCCGTCTCCTTCGGCCCCGCACTCCTCACCTGGTCATGGAATCACCACTGGCTCTACTGGCTCGGCCCCTTCATTGGTGCCGCCATCGCAGCCATTGCCTACGATAATATCTTCATCGCTGCTGATGATGCTCACGAACAAATTCCCAGCAGTGACGTCTAGAATATATAACACAGAGTTACATATACACTTAAAGACGAAGTAGCTGCTTCTCTCATGCTTTGAAATTTATAATAATAATTATTTGAGTTTTTTTTAATCCACTTCGTTTGAGTTGATAAGATAAGGGAAATTTACTGTTTGGTCCCACATAAGGGACTTATTTATCAAATGGTCCCAAAGTTTAAAATATTTAAAAAATGGTCCCATTGAGGTGTTGTCAATACAGCACATGGTGTTGTCAGGGGTTGTCAAGTGACAACCCCATGCGCTGCATTGACAACATCTCGTGTTGTCAATGGGACCATTTTTTAAATATTTAAAACTTTGGGACCATTTGCTAAATATCTTCACTATATGGGATCAAATAGTAAATCTCCCAAGATAAGGAGATCATTTAGTTGGTTAATTATAGTCTTTAGATAGGAATTTCAAAAGCAGATCGTTGAGTTGTTTGTTCATTTTTAGTTGTAGGAATTGAAGTTTTGCAGCTTACTATTCTTATTGTTTTATGTGGTTTCTTGAGTTACCAATCATCACGTCGTGAGAGTTACTTGTTTTTGTCTCTTTTATAGGATTAAAAAATAATTTTTGTGTTGGTTAAATTTATATATTCATTTTTTGTGTTCATTTTCATATGCAAAGGAGATCCATAAATCAACAACCTTCACATTTTGTTCTTATTTAATATTACCCTGATCTTTAATAGAAGATCTAATTAAGGTAATTAAAAAGATTAAATAAATCT
>JANTPZ010100020.1:0-13845 GCA_025593235.1 Vachellia pachyceras
TCGATGGAGTTCAAGATCAGAAGCTATGAAGAACAATCTGATAGAGCTCAAGTGGAAAATCTCGAGAGAAGGTGCGGAGTAGGGCCAGCAGAAAGCGTTTTTCTCTTCACAGACACTATGGGCGATCCCATTTGTAGAATCCGAAACAGTCCCATGTACAAGATGCTGGTATATATCTATCTCTATATGTCTTTCTTCCTCCATCGTTCTATACTTCTATATATATATATATATGATTATTAACTTTATGTGGATTTTGATTAGGTAGCAGAACTGGACAACAAGGAGCTGGTTGGTGTGATTCAAGGATCTATAAAACATGTTACAGTACCATACAATAAGGATTTGGCTAAGGTGGGTTATGTCCTAGGTCTAAGGGTAGTGCCTCATGTTCGAAGAAGAGGGATAGGATCAAGCCTTGTGCTAAAACTAGAAGAATGGTTCAAATCAAACGACGTGGATTATGCGTACATGGCCACAGAGAAAGAGAATCAAGCTTCAGTTGGTCTGTTCATGAACAAATTTGGCTACACAAAGTTCAGAACACCCTCTATTCTGGTGAACCCAGTGAACCATAGGTGCTTCAGAATCTCACCCAACATTGAGATTTCAATGGTCAAAATCGATCAAGCTGAGTCTCTGTACAGAAGATTCATGGGGCCCACAACTGAGTTCTTTCCCAATGACATAGACAAAATACTCAGGAACAAGCTTAGTTTAGGGACATGGGTGGCTCATTTCAAAGGAGATCATTTTGGTGCTGATTCTAATGACAGACAAACAGTCCCTAAGAGTTGGGCTATGCTTAGTGTTTGGAACAGTGGGGAAATCTTCAAGCTGAGGCTAGGGAAAAAGGCACCTCTGTATTGCTTGTTATATACTAAGAGTTGGGGTTTGATTCATAAGATACTGCCATGTTTGAAGATGATTCCAAGTTTGCCTGATTTGTTCAGTCCATTTGGGTTTTATTTTCTGTATGGGGTTTACCATGAAGGGCCATTCTCAGGGAAGCTTGTGAGAGGTTTGTGTGAGTTTGTGCACAACATGGCTGTTGTGAAGGAGAGTTGTTGTTGTAAGATTGTTGTGACTGAAGTTGAAGGGAGATCAGATGAACTGAAACATTACATTCCACATTGGAAATTGCTGTCAACTCCTGAAGACTTGTGGTGCATAAAGGCACTCAAAAATAAAAATAATGATGATCATGATGATGATGGTGCCTCCAATAATAGTACTTGGTTTTATGACTTAACCAAAACCCCACCAACTAGAGCTCTTTTTGTAGACCCAAGAGAGGTTTAAAAGTTATCTCTCAAAATGAAGCAATAAAGAACAACAATTATATGTGATGATGATAATGATAAAAAAGTTCAGTTAGAATATTCTCATCTGTTATATTTCTTTATTTTCTCGGTTTGGTCATTTATTTAAATATAACAAAGTTTAGATGAATTAGATCTTGAAGACTCATAGGACTAGACATGCCTAGTACTTAAGATCATCTACCAATAAGATCCTTATATCACAGTAAAATTTGAACTCATAACTTTGTGAATTATATATACATACAAAAAATCATTAATAATTATATCAATATTTATTGACATTTCTCAATTTACGGTCTTTCATACTCTGAATTGTTCATTGAATTTTGTGTATATACATAAAGTATATCATATGGATATTGAGTTCTTGAAAATTTAATAATTTATAAGTTAAAAGGGTCATTTTATCATTTCAGTCTGTTCCCTTCAGTTTGGTGCACAATGCAAAAAATGATCCTTTTAACTTCTGACTCTTAAATTTTGATGTACTCTCTTGGTCTTGATAATATTTACTTTCTCAATATATGAAAAGTAGGTTGATTTATTTAGTAGGTTTAAATATGATGGTGGGCAGAATTTTTTTTTATCATAATACCTTAAGAAAATTGACTAAAGTTGTTGATTTATTAATGAGAAAATATATTTCTCCTGTTTAATAAGGGTATAAATGAAAATTTACAATAAATATTTTAAATAAAAGTAAATCTTTTCTTATAATTAGCAACAAAATTACGCTATTATTTTTTAAGTAAACGGGGGAGTATGTTAAAACTACTGTATGATATGACCAAAAGAAACTAGTATATCATTGGATACGACACATTATATAAGTTAATTTTGATTGGCGGAAACGTTGACACTTTAATATGACATGAAACTAGGAATATTATTTCTAAAATTAATTTAAATTTAAGGTGAAAGTCAAATTTTAATCTAAGAGTTTTCGTTATTGAAACTATGAGTATGCAGAAGTTTTTTCTGATTTAATGTTACCCTAAAGACATTAAACAGGAGCGATGTTACTTTACTCTAGCGGTAGCCAAATGAACATTTTCCACACTGGACGGACCCTATCCTACATATGATTCCACTTGGGCATGATGTGCTTTCTCTTTGGTCACATTTTTGTCTTAAAAATTTCCATGAGAGAGCAATGTTGCCACGACAATGTTAAAAAAAATATCAATGTTATTCAATTTAATACTGAAATGTGAAAAGAAGCATATGAAATTAAAGACCAATAAAGATTCCAAAATGAAGAAAATGACAGAGACTAATAAACCGTATATGATAAAGAAACACTAAAGAATATGAGGTAGAAGTAGATGTGGAAAACAACTCTTCATATGATGGTGCTGCCATTTGTATCTTACAATCAGCATATTGGGCTTGCTCCACAAAATAATTAAATCAGAACTGCATACAAAATTTTACTAAATGGGTTAAATTACAAGAGTTGGAAATTCATATTTAACTCTAACAAATTCAATTTGTTTGCGGTGATGCTGGAAAAAAAGAGAGAGGGAATGGATTAATACCAAGGGTATAGGGTCATCTCTGTCATATGGTCTGCTTTACGTCTTCAATGGTGTTTCTTATGGTCTTTTCGTTTTTCTTTTAAATTTGGGTCATATTGCTCCTTTTTTAACACTTCTAGAGTATTATTGCTCTTCCATGAAAACTTATAAGACAATCGATAATGTTAACACTTTTGAAACTATAACTCATACACAAAAATATTAAGGGCAGAATTGGCTCTTACCCTTGAATTTAGATTGATTTAGTGAAGTGACCCATATTGAACCGATATACAATAATAATTGAACTGAAAGATTGAATTGAAAACAAATTTGTAGAAAGAAAAATCCTTACAAGAGACAAATTAGTACTAAATTGCAAGGGGAAAAAACAACAAATTTACAAAACTAACACATAATGCAAGCTTGACAGAAAATGTTCAAAAATCTAGCTAGTGACTATATATTTTTCCTTCAAGTCTTATTATTTGGTCTATGTCAGGGCAAGTATGAAACCCCACCTCATGTAATGCCATGGTGGGGGTTTATCTCTTGTTCCTTTCACATCGGTGACACAAAATCTGAAGAGATTTCCATAATTAGGTTCCACCTTTAATTTGGTGTCCTTCCCAGCAACTCCATCTTGTGTGCCTCATGATTCAGACTAATCAATCAACTCAACTGTATACACACACACATAAACATACAAGTCCACACCCTGTCCCTTCCTCTCAGGTAGATATTTGAACTACACTACCCCTAGCTTTTCCGTATGATTAGTCCATCACACACATTGTAAAGATATTTTCTCCTAAATGTAAGAGTTAAAAAAAAAATTTTAATCATATATAAAATATCACAATCCATTATGTTTCCCCAATTCATAATTTTTGTGTGTGAAGAGAGTAGCTAGTTTTTAATACAAATTATTAAAAGGGGTAGTTTAGTGAAACCAATAGGCATTTGTGATGTAAATAATTAATTTTCTTAATCTCTATTAGTTAGTTATCTTTCTCTTACATTTAAAATCAAAGGAAAAGTATTATCGAGTCAAATTCGAACATATTATTACACCTAATAAGAGGGAGTACTAGTTATTAGCATGCATTGAAAACATTCATAAGCCATTGCTTTATTTTAACACAACTATTTGATACAATTTTTGGTCCCCTAACTTTGGTTTAGGTGGTCTAGTCTCATAAGTTTCATTCCTAGCTTTTACAACATTTGTCCATGTAATTTAACACTATAATTTACCCTTAAAAGGATCAAAAGACATGGTTTAAAACTTGAGAGATTGAACAATGCATTAACCCTAATGTTCGAACGTTGTTGAGTTTAATTAAGGATAGTTATTCTCCTAATGTGATTTCTCAATGTCTTGTTTCCCAATCTTGAGTTAAAATCCAATATCATCAAGTCTAACTAAAAAAAAAGTGTGTAACATTTTCAACTAGGAATCAAAATTCTTAACTTTGCTTCAAAGAGGAATCGAGTCTCTCCCACTCGATCTAACCAGGGTTAATGAGTAGGCCATTGTCACATAGAAATGAAAGTAACAGTTCAATAATAAAAGAAGACTTAGGCAACTGATCTGAGAGATGAGATCTGTTTCGTGATCAATAGAAGCAGCAGAAGCAAGAGAATCAGTACTTGAAAATCTTGGCTGGTTTCTCTGCTTTTGTTTTGTTTATATGTATATGTTTCTGCCACAACCATTATTTGTTGTCGCTAAAGTGGTAGGTGGGGAATACTACACTGATTCCCTCTAGCTTCCGTAGCTCAGCTAATAATACCTCTCTTGAAGGTTAAAAAAGACACACAAAAACACAATTGTTGACTAGGGCACTCGATGAGTACTATCTGGCCATATGTCTGTGAAGTTTATAATTAGGAACCTATCTATTCTATTCAGTTAATCTCCTGTTCTGATTCGGAATACTGTACTATATATAAAGAGTTTTTATTCATCACGGCTTTCTGAAGAATTTTATAAAATTATTTTCTACACTTAGATTAATAAAAGAATGGTTCGTTGGAAAAAAATAAAAAAAATAAAATGAATGGTTTAGATTTAATTCAGAATTAAAAAAGATCTGAGCTGTTAAAATATGATGTGTATAATTCATAATTGCAATGCGTACACAAATTAAAGAAATTAATTTATAAAAAATTATCAAGGCTAATATAATATTTTATCTTTAGGTTCATCCTCATTTTAGATTTAAGGCTTGTTTGCATCCTCTTCTTAAAATCTAGGTTTGGTTTCAAAACCTAGGTTTTATTCAAAAACCTAGGTTTCGTCCAAGTACAAAAAATTTTCGGAAAAGCTATTTTGGTTACAAAACATCGGTTTGAAACCTAGGTTTTCTCTTTCCTACTTTTTTTCCTTCTTTCTCTTTTCTCTTTCCTACTTTTTTCCTTCTTTCTCTTTCATCTCTCCTACTTTTTCTTTCTTCTTTTTCCCATTTCCTACTTTTCATTTTTTCTCTTTCCTCTTTCATACCAACTTTTTTGCTTCAGAATCTGTAAAAGCTAATAACTTCCCAAACATAAATCACTTTTCAAAACCTAGGTTTTGCCTCGAAATCTGCAAAAGCTATTTTCCAAAATTTATTCTCCAAAATCTAGGTTTTGTCTCGAAATCTGTAAAATCTATTTTTAAAATAGCTTCCAAACAAGCCTTTAGTTGCTCAAATTTAAAACATGTGCTTTTATTAAATTGTAGAGATCAATATCTTAAATAAAATAAAATTTAAAGGATAAAGTATTGTAATAACTCAAATTATAATCATAATTCTATAAAATATTAAATCCATCCATCAATTTTTGGAGAAGATATGATTTTCACTAAACTCATTCCCTCTCTTTCTCTCTTTCTTTGTGATTCCCTCCTCCATGAATCTCTCTCTTCTTTCTTAGTCTCCTCTCTTTATTCGTTCCATTTACTCTTTCTTCTTCCATTTTCCTAACCTTTAGTTTCAGAAGGACCACAAAGGCGTAGAGAAGAAAATAGATGTAAGGTCAACATAGTTCTAGCTAGCTGCTGAGGGAAAATGATGATGCACTCCCAAAAGGCTAGAGGGAAGAAAACAAGCAGTTATTTTTAGGATTAGTTTTGACACATCTGATTCTTGCATACTCACTCTGGTTTCCAGTTCAAAAGCCGGTTCAATCCGGTCCAATACGCCCTACTTGTGTCACTGTCCATATCAGTCTAACCATCTAGTCCGGTTGATGTATCAATACATTGCAATATACTCCATCCGATTCGTGATATAAGTTTCTTTCAACTAATTTACCGAAATCAATAAATAACAATTAACTCATTAAATATGCTTTAGATTGAAAAAAATTTAACTTTACTATATTAAACTAGATTGTAAAGAAGAGACAAAAATACAAAGCCATGCATATTTAAGAATTAATTAATTACAGGGGTAAATTGATAAATAAATATTAATTATCCTACATGTGATGAATCCAAAAATCCTTCTAGAAGCGACTTTTATTATTAATCTGAATGGGGATTAGTATCTTGTGTGTGTGAAATAAACAATACTGATGAGTAATGAAGAATGACGCCCTCAGGAGGATTTTTTGCATTGCATGTTTTGATTTCACAAATTTCAAACTTGCAGGCAATGCCTGTGGCCTTCCCTTCATAAGGACCACTTAGTACAATGAGCAACTAGAAAACATGGGCCACCCTCAAAAACATGTCACTTTCAAAGAATGAGAAATCCAAGAGTTACGGAAACTGAAAACAAATGTGATTCAAATTCTTGGACCTTATTTATAATCATATATGCAAGTACCTCTGATATTTTTTTTTTCAGTTATAAAAGCCTTTATTCTCACATTAATAAACCTATGGGACCCAACTCATTTCACCTCTTACTTTTTTTACTAAGCACATATGGATCATCATGATTGAAGTAATCATGTTCGGTACATCGTTAGATATTAAATATGAACAATTTTTTCAATTGAGATTCAAACATCAGTTTCATCATGTCATAAAAGATCCACCCCTTTCACTATACTTAACCTCAGTTAATTCAACTCTTATCTTGTACTATCAACTATAAGCAAAGCAATTTTACCTATGGTATGTCTTGAGCTTGTTAACCTCTACTCTTTTTTTTTTTTTTGTTAAGGTGTAAAAATACACATGAACTTTTATCAAAAGTTCATCAAGTGCCATATACTTTTTAGATATGTAAAAATACCCATGAAATTTAAAATAGGAGTAAAAAGACTGTCGAATATAAACTAACATCAACATATGCATGTACAAAACTAGTGAGTCCCATGACAAAAAGTAATTATATTATGTTATATTTAACGATCTTAATACTTTTGCTCCCATTTAAAAAGTTCATGAGTATTTTTGTATCTCCAAAAAATATATGATACTAGCTACTCTCTTGATAAAAATTTGTGAATATTTTTGCACTTTAACCCTTTATTCTTTTTAAATTTTTGGGTAATTAGAGTCAAGATATTTAGAGGTTTTGTTTTGAGTAGCTTATTGTAGTTTATTAAACATGTAAAACTTCATATTTTATAATATATTATATATATATATATATAACATATATTCTTCTTTATTTTTTGTGAAAGTCCCAAGGATGAAGTTAATGAATTTGTGTATGATAAATCTCCATGTTAATGTCCTAACCATTTCCTTTGATCGATGCAGATCAGAAAATATAGTAGGACAAGGATATATCAAACGATCATATAATTTGCAAGCCATCAGATAAATCTCCAATGGTGGAGTGTTGAATTGTGACAAGCAATTGCCAAAGCCCTCTGGTACTCTCGGCTATTAGAAATTCGGTTATCACGGTAGTGGAAGGAGTTTTAACCATTTAAGTATGATGTTTTGAGTTTAAGCCAGTGTAAGTGCAAAAAAAAAGTGCTTTCAGAAGAGCTACTCACAATTAGACCCGACCATGCTTCATTCTAATTAGCCATATAAAAAGGAAATAATGGGTCTCTAAGAAAGATAGAAGTGCATTAATTGAAATTACTTGGATGTATCTGAAATTACATGTGCCTAATCGTGAATCAAAGATTTGATCATGAGAGACAAAACAAAACCCATAATTCTGTTTGTCAATTAATGTGGATTAATGCTCATGGATCTTCTAATCCTAATTAGATTAAGTTAAGAAGATTCATATGATGATTTTTTTTGCAGCAATCAAGTCTCAATTTGATGAAAGATGAGAAGGATGATATAGTAATGTTTTGTGTTGCTCCATGGAAGTCACAATTCTTGTTTCCTCATAAGTGAACTGATTATCATTCACTTGATTGTCACTCATCTTTAACATCCTCTCTTGTATGGCCTTTGATTTCGGTCCCTTCTAAAGAAATTATACAGAGGCACCATACATTCAAGAAGTCTTTGGCACATTCATAATAACTATAAAATCAACCTATTAAGTAAGATATACGAAAAAAAAATACACTGCAAATTAATCAAATATGTATGAGGAAAAAAATAAGCATTAAATATTGGTCACTTGAGAATATCCCTAGCTTTTTATTAAGAAAAGTATAAAACAATTAGAATAACACAGAAAGCTGGAAATAAGAAAAGGGGGGAAACCTAGAAGTAGAACGTAAGACAGACGACTTACGGCAAATTGGTAAGCTCATCGTACAATTGGCCCAAATAAAGGCCCATTATACTAACTCTTTATTGCTGTTTGTGCATATTGGTGAGGCCCATCGTACAATTAGCCCAAATAAAAGCCCAATATACCCATTCTTCGATATTTTGTTTTGTCATGAGTGAAGCTCAAAAACTCAATTTGCCATTCATTAAAATGTATAATCTCTTGAAGCTCTTGGTGTTGATGCAAAAAGAGCCGGTAAAACGGGTTGAGCGGGTTCAGGCTGGCCATACCCAACCCGCCGCCTATTTTTTTTATTTTTTAAATTTTAAAAATAATATATTATATATTTTTCTTACATTTTTCATCTCAATATTTTTTTAAAGTATGATAAATAATACTTAATACATTCAAAAATAGTATAGAATTTTTATTTTTCATATTAACTTTCTATAATACTATATTTAAAATTATAACAACACATTAATATTTATATTTTTGTTTTAAAACATGAAAAAATGTCATTATTGAAAATTTATTAATGGAAAAAGAATCATAAGTCAATTAATATGATATGGTTATACAATCTTATGAAAAAAATTAGAAAAAAAAGAGGAAAAAGAAAGAAATTTAATTTTTTTAATAAAAAATAAAAAAATATTCTGGCAGGCTGGCCCGTCAACCCGCCAGTGGCGGTGCGGGCTGCATTTTTGCAGCCCGCCACCAGGGGATGTGTTGGCGGGCTGGCCCGCGCCAGCCCGTCAACCCGTGCGGGCTGGCCCGCATTACCACCTCTAGATGCAAAACAATCACAAGTTTGAAAAAAATTGAAATCAAAATACGAACTAAGGTTACTCCGGTTGATAAATAATTGGCTCATAATCCATAATTTTATAAGTCCAAATTCCGCTGCCAATGTGAGAACTATGCGTGTTTGGGAAGTGATTCCTAATCACGTTGCACCAAGTTGAGATAAAACTCTTCTCACATACTTACCTCAGAATCTGTAAAAATGTTCTCCCAATAGATTATAAAATACTTTCATTAATAAAATTGGAATGAATCAAATCTCCTCAATTTGAATTTACGACTAGTCAGCGACTACTCTACTAATGAGTAGTGCAACATCCTCAGAGCCCTCTCTTGTAGATATTGTCCATGTTGTAAATAGAGCAGGGTTTTGCTTTCCTAGAATTCTACAATACTCCAGAAAACGCGTCTAAGAGGGGAAGGTATCCACACCCTTATAAGGCATGATTCGTTCCCCTTCCCAATCGATATGGGACTTCACATCCACCCCTCCATAGAAGCCCAGCGTCCTCGCTGGCACACCGACCGAAGGCTTGGCTCTGATACCATCTGTAACATCCCCATAGCCCTCTCTCGTAGATATTGTCCCTGTTGCAAACAGAGTAAGGTTTTGCTCTCCTAGAGTTCTACAATACTCCAGAAAACGCGTCTACGAGGGAAAGATATCCACACCCTTATAAGGTATGATTCGTTCCTCTTCCCAATCGATGTGGGACTTCACAAGTAGGGACCTAACTTAGCTAAACTTTTTTATAAAAAAATTGAAATCAAAATAGAATAAGATTAAACATAATTACATCTACTTTAAATATATATATATTTGAAATAAAAAATCTATCCAGTCTATCATGATTCTATTTTTTTTACTCAAAATACCCTAGTTTAACACTCATTTTAGTGTAAAAATTAAAATTAAAATAGAACAAAACATCGTGTACTTCAAAAAAATTTCAATTATAAATTTTTCAAAAAATATGCAGCTACATCAACTCGCAAGTTTTGCTGGTATCATATTGGATTTAGGAATATTCGATCTCACTCTAAAATATAAGAATGTAAAAGCTTCTCTAAAACATTAAAATATATACTTGCCCCAATATTTTATTTTTAAAATCTCCCTCTTTTTTATACTACCCCCTCTTTCCTTTTTACAAGATACAATTTTTTAAATGGACATATTTCTTTTTATAAGATATAGTTTGGATATATCTAAACATTTATTGCATTTTTCATTTTTACCTCTTAATTAATTACATATTTTCATTCATTCTCTGCCACACCCATATTTTCCATGGATAAGGGTATTTTTAAAAATAAATTAATTTTTTACATATTTATTTTATTTAATAAATATTAACCAACTTTTAACACACACAATATATATATCCGGTTATTTGTATTCTCGCAGTGGTTTTTACTTTTTTGTGTATCCAATTAGCATCAACTTTCAGTGGCAATCAAAAAGAAAATCCACCATCTTTTTATGCAACTTCATTTTTTTTTAATTTCATAGGCATCCAACCTTTTACTTGCGACTTTTCATTAATTAGTTAAAAACACATAAGTTGGCATAATAAATTAAAGTTTCTATGAGGAACTTACAATTCCACCCATGAGTATAACTGTTAGATCAATTGCAAATGGAGGATCATACACCCGTCTGGTCAATGTCATATCTGTTTGAGAACATTCAAGCATAATGGGAGGAGGCCATTGAGAACATTCAAATCTGGTTAACAAATTGTTCTACATCAGCTAAACTATTTTTCCCCTTCCAGTTATCCTTCCAGATATTTTGGGAATAATCAAGGATAACTGGAAGGGGGGAAATAGTTTATCTGATATAGAACAGTTTGTAGATCATCTGGAATAATTTAGTCATATTCTAGAGCAGTGGAGCAAGAAGGAATTTGGAAACATTGCAGCAAAAATTAATCAACTCATGAACCAAGTGCACAAATGCTTAGATGGTGGATGGAATTCAGATTCTGCAAAACAGCTGGCTGATTTGAAGCAGCAAATTCATGAACTTTGGGATCAAGAGGAAAAATACTGGGCACAAAAATCAAGACTACAATGGTTGAAATGTGGGGAACCAAGATTCTAAATACTTCCACATGACCACAATACAGAGGCGGTGCATAAATGGCATTATGAGACTGAAAGACTATCAAGGGGAATGGCTAGAAAATGTATATTCCCTTGTTCGAGAGTACTTTCACTCCGGCTTTTCTAGTGCTAGCATAAATAAAAACAGATTTAAGGTTCGTTTGAGAACATGGTAGAGAAGTACTTTTACGTAAGTTGAGGTAAATATATGAAAGGAATTATCTCGTTTTACAGAAAAACACTGTTGATCATACGTTTGTGCTTCCCATAATTGTCGCCAAACAAGATCTTAGTCCTCATACCCAAAATCGATTGCCCTGAAAGTATAAATGATTATCTTCCAATTAGTATTTGTAACTTTGCCTATAAAATCTTTTCCAAAGTCATAGCAAATAGGCTGAAACCTCTCTTGGGTAAGCTTATTTCGGAAAATCAAGGCGCATTTGTTCCAGGGAGACTGATTCAAGATAATATAGTGCTTGTTTGGGAACTCCGTTTCCCAAACGGTGCATACATTCCAATATAAAACCATCTTGAAATCTGTAAAAACCATTTTGAAATTCATTAAAACCATCTTGAAATCTGCAAAATACCTTAAAATCTGTAAACTCATTTGTTCCAATGGACTTACCAAACACACATAGTTATTGTGCATGAAGAGCAAAAGAATGGGAGTGGGTGAGGTGGCTCTAAAGCTAGATATGAACAATGCGTAATTCATTTAAGACATGAATTAACATATGTTGGTAATTCATTTAAGACTCTTCAAGACCATCTTCTTCATTTTTCCAGCACCAAAGTTGGCCAAGCTGAGAGCTAAGGAGAAAGAGAGCAAGACATGAAGTGGAGAAGGCAAGAAGAGGAAGAAAATCATCACAAAACCTAAGGCAAGTGGTGATTACTAGTAGGAATATATCATATTTTGATCTCTAGGCTCTCCTCTTCAATCCTATATGTCTATTCTCATGGTTTTTGATGAATACTGGCTGCTGGAAAAATAGGATTCTTGAGAGAGAAAAGTTAAAAAGAGAGGGATTTAGAAAAAATTATTGGTAGGAAAGCATTCTAGACATGTTGTGGAGTTTATTGGTATGTATTTTGTATCATTTGAATGTGTGAATTTTTGGATTTCAACCCCTAAGGGGGCATGCCTTCCGATTTTTTATGTGCGAGAAGTAATGTTTTTGAGCTCAATAATGCATTGTAAGGGTGGGAAAGCGGGATGGCCACAATGAGCTTGCCAACATGCTGAAATATTTTTTATTTTTTTAAATTAAACTTCCTTTCTTTTTCATTTTTTGATCAATTTTTTACTCATATGATTCTTTTTTCATAAATAAATTTTCAACAATGACATTTTTTTGAAGATTTCAAAAAATATAAGTATTAATGTTTTGTTATAATTTTAAATATAGTATTATAGAAAGTTGATATGAAAAATAAAATATTTTGTACTATTTTTTAATGTATTAAATATTATTTATCATACTTTGTAAAAAATATTGAGATGAAAATTGTAAAAAATATGTAATTTATTAGTTTTAAAATTAAAAAAAGTGGCAAGTTACAACCAGTCTATCCCGCGGGCTGAAAAGAGCCCATCCCCTGGGTTGGACCCGCGTTTTCCCACCTCTAATCCATGAGAAGAAGGATAAGAGCAAGATTATGCAATTATATATGAGGAATTAAAAATAATAAAATCCATGCTCATGTGCATTTTCGTTGAGACATAGTTCATAAGGAAGGAATGAGTTTACCCTTATTTTTAAAAAGGATCAAATCATGATATAGCATCTGTTTAAATTAACGGTGAAAACTAATTTTTCATCATGATTTACTATCTCAAATATAAGTATATGAGAAAAATTTTATCTCACCCCTTGTTTAAACGTACTTCATTGGAACAATCCCAAACAACCCATAGTCTCTTTACCTGTGGTTTGGCCCATTTCCACCACCATTGGTTAAATACTTGTGAGCATGAACACATCATATCATCAATATTATGACAATTTTAAAAATATTTTTAGAATGTCATTTTTCTTTTCATGGCACACGATTTGTTTAATTATGGTTAAGTTTAATTATTAAAAATTTAAATGGCGTTGCCCGAAGAAATTAAATGTCATCAGATTAGGACGAGGTAACACTTCTTCCTTTTAAAGCCTCCAAATTCAATTAGCCGTCAATGTCACTACAAATCAGTTTTAGTCTCACTTGGAAAAATTTTCCTTCCTAAATTCTTATTCTCCTCCTACATTAAATTGCTTGCTGGCTTGCTCATCCTCTATAATTCTTATCTTCTACAGTGATTCGTCTGAGAGTGTGAGTACCAGAAAGACTTGAGGTCCACCATCCATGGCGGTATGCGTGACGGACACGGCTCGAGCCGCCGCTTGCAGAAACGGTGTAGCGGCAGCTCACCTGAAATTGATATCGATCTTCGTGATTTTC
>JANTPZ010100027.1:0-12641 GCA_025593235.1 Vachellia pachyceras
ATATGAAGTGGAGTTAAGCTGGGACCCGCACTTAAAACATATATCGACAAGAGATGAGAATTGTTTTGCCAATGCTTTAACCCGCAGATAACTTCCACTCACTAATCCAAACATGTTCTAATAGTGTGTATTTGAGAATTCATTAGGAGAACGATTTCATACAAGCCAAAACAAGTATGTAAGAAAAGTTTTATCTTAGTTTAAATAAATATGATTGGCAACGTGATTGCCAAACATGTATGGTGATATATATATATAGCCCCCTCATTGTTGCATGTATGATGAGAGTTGAGACAAACTAATTAATCAGCATATTTATTTTTCACAAAGAGTTAATTATGATCATCACAATCCAATCCTTTGAGTGATATATATATATATATATATTGACACACGCACGCACACAAGCTTGTGTTTAAATCTGTGTGTGATTAAATTTTTCAATAAAATTATTACAATAATGCCCTTCATTTAAATGGCGACACTAGTTTACTGAGTAATTTTAATTTATCAAATGATGATGACGACAACTGATTAAATTGTTTCACAAAAAAACTTAATTTCAGATTAATCGCTAAAAACTTCATTAGAACTAAACCATTTTGATCGTGATTCTGAAATTATCATATTTCGAAGTCTTTATTTAAAACCCTTAGAGCAAATGTTATGGTGGCATCTTAACATCAAAGATATAATAGATATCAAAATGAGTGTTTGGTTTTGACATGAAAACAATGCCTTTCCTCTTTTAGTTTCAAAACTCCTTTCAATCGCTTATCTCTTTCTATCTCCTCGGATGCTCCCACTTTGAATATATTAAAATATTATATAAACTATATCACCTTCAAGCATGAATACTAATGCCTTGTTTGGTAGTGGAAATGGGAGGGTGGAAATGGAATTGGAATTAAATTCCATGATGTTGGCATGTTTGGTACGATGGAATTACAATTTCATGTGGAATTCAATTCCATCTAAATACCCAATTTCAATTCTATACCCAAACCTATGGAATTCATTTGGGTTCCATGGAATCCGATTTTTTGGACCAAAATATCCTCCCTTATGCAAAATAGTCTTTTTTGTTACATTTAAAAAAATCAACATTCATACAAGAAAGATATGGATTTCATCTTCATTTCCATGACATACCAAACATACTTTTAAACCTCGTTTCCATTTTCATTTCAATATCCATTTCCATATCCATGAAAATGAATTTTGCTTATCAAACGAGCCATAAATGATTAACATGACGAGTTCATGTAGTTTAACTTCTTTTATGTTTGTTTCCCTACTCTTCATCATCTCAAATCATCATGATATTTATTACATGTCTTTTCATGGCCAGGACACTGATTTTAATTAATTAAATCCCAAAGTTTTTTAAGAGTTGAATAATATGTATAATCCATATATTAACATATTAATTATGAATGTATAATCTAAAATATGTGAGAAATTTACTATATTGACAAGTCATGAATAACCGCCTCGCTCACATCAAACTCTCTATTGGGTTTGTTTGGCGGAACGATTGTAAAAACTTAACGCACGTTCAACAGTGTGTTTCCGCAAAACGAGATAATCTCCTTCACATATTTACCTCGACTTGTGAAAAAATATTTCTCTACAGCGTTTTCAAACGGGTACTATAAGTACCTATGAGATTCGGGTTCTGTTTTAATTAATCGGTATCCAATGCGGTTTCCCATTATTTCTAAAATACATTTCTCACTCAAATTAAACAGAAAAAAAAAAGATTCTTCATATCTATGCTTCAAACCAGTCATAAAATAGATCTAAGGAAAATTGATTTTAAAGAATCCAGCCCTGTGGGACTCTTGGTCCAAAAGAAGAGGCTCATGAAATCATCACACTTTAACACATATATATATATAGTTCCTACCCAACCAAATTCAAGAAATTAATAATAAACTGAAGAAATAAATAAATAAATAAATATATAGAACGACACAGTATAAGAGAGAGAGTGATGAATGATTGATATGGTTAGAGCCGAAAGTGTGGTTGAAATGCTGATACATACTTGAATAAACACACATAGACGTAAATATTTTTTTTTGAACAGCGGGCAGACTCGGCCTATGGCCCCCCGGAACCTCCCGGGTATTTGACGCCTTTTCCTGAGTCCCTAACATTCTTTCAACTGGACCAGGTAACCCGGGGCAACCGACTAATCCGGAGCAAGGAATACACATGGCGCACCCCTTTAAGGTGCTTTGCACCAGGGCTGGGTATCCTCTACCCTCGAGCGTAGCTCCCAGGGATCGAAATCTCGACTCCTGGGGAAGTGACAGCCGCACTAACCACTGCACTCCAACGCTCGGTGGTACATAGACTTAAATATTAATATATGCAAAATGAATGTCGACCTCATGCTTATGACCTCCAACTTAATTGTGATGTTCCCACACACATCACAGTCACTGGGGCGAGGCCTTCATTATGTGTATCTCCAGTGTCTCCTCTCTCTCTCTCTCTCTCTAATAACCAGCCAGCATGCATGCACGCATGGTTCAACATTGCATTCTTTTCTTTTATTATTGTGATCATGGACTTGTGCTACTTCCCCAAACTTTCTTTTAACCTTTTCCCCATTTTTGATGGGTTGGTCTTTGAGTTCAGATTCAAGCGTGGGTAACAGTGGGAAGAAAAGTCTCACGTTGAATCAATTTAGAGCTTGTTTGGAGATATTTTTACAGAGTTTGAGGTAAAACATAGATTTTGGAGAATAGATTTTAAGTGAATAGTTTTTACGGATTCTGAGATGAAACCTATATTTTGAAAGATGATTGTGTTTGAGAAGTTATTGGATGTGTTTGGGAAAGCTTCTCAACACCTCAAAAGCACGTTCAACAGTGTTTTTTCGTAAAATGAGATAAACTTCTTCACACATTTACCTCATAAATGGTAAAAGTACTTCTCCACCGCTTTACCAAACTGACCCATTAGCTTTTACAGAGGTCGAGGCAAAGGGAAGTATGAAAGAGGAAAGAGAAAGACAGAAAAAAGAGAAAAGTGAAAATTTATTATGAGAGAGAATGGGATTTGATAAAAAACTAGTTTTTTCAAAACTTAGGTTTCAAACATATATTTTATTACAAAATCTAAATTTTAAAAAATGTAAATAGTTAGACAAAACATAAATTTTAGGATTTTACCACAAAACATAGGTTTTGAAACGTGACCCCGAACATGCCCTTAATTAGATTGGTTTATGAAAAGGGGTGTGTGTGTGTGTGTGTGTGTGGGGAAAACCTCTTGTTATGATCAATGCCAATGTCTAATGCAAAACACAACAACAAGATGCATGATGTATATATGCTCATCTCAATGATTAAGGGTCTTTCAAGTTCTTTTTAAAAAACAAAGGTTTTTTAAGATTATATTCCATGTTTCTCATCAAAATTGTGTGATGATATGTTCAAGTTAAATTAATTTGTAAAAGCATATTTAGTATTTCTAGTTTTATCCTTTTTTCATACTACAATAATCTTTTGTTATGTTTATACACATAAATGAAGAAATCATTAAATAGCCAAAGCATACTTTTTTTAAGAAAATAGGTCTTTGTAATTTGAACAAAACCAAAGATAGGTCATTGAATTATATATATAACCTCACTTTTATCAATAAAAAGTAGAAAAATAATTAATGTTCATTATTTTTTAAAGGAAAATTTATTTCAAAATAAATTTAAAATTCCATAATAACAATTATTATAGAAGGAGGGTTTAATAAAAATCAAGCGGAATTCATAAAGAGAATAAGCCAAAAACTAAAAGTCAAGAGTAAGTAAATGGGTGGAAGATTAGGTCAACTATTCGAACAATTTTTATTTAAAAAAGTAGAGGACTTGGGATGTATAATTATAAAACTAACTAAATAGAAATAAGGCCAAAATTCCCAATTGATGCTTCTTCCATAATATGATATATATATATATATATATAAGTTTAATTAAACTCAAAACTTAGGGTCTGTTTGGCATGAGAGGAGGGGAGGTAAAATAAGTACAAGGAAAAATTTTTTGAGTTTGGTTTAAAGAAAATAAAGATGTGGGATTCAAAATTCTTAATTGATTTTTCTTACTTTTTTTATCATTCATCCTATCTTTTTTAAAATTCTATAACCTCACCTCTTTAATTTTTTTTTAAAATTTCACTCACAAAATTTCTCTCCCATCTCAACCCCTCCAAATCACTTATACCAAACAGCCCCTTAAGGAATTTTGCCGCATTATTCTTATATGGTACCACCTTCAATTATTAATATATTGATTAATTTTATTATCATTTATCTATTTTGATAAGTACTTATTACTGATTTTGGTGTCGACATATAGTAGATTAATGTTATAATGTCAATATGTCAAAGAAATTATAAAGAATACTGGATAAGTATAGGATTATTTTGTTATTGATTTGAGGTATTAAATTGATACTTAACATTTGAATGGTATGATTAGAAATTAAGAGTCTAAATTATTTTTAATTTTTTATTCTTCATCCGTTTGACCTAGAGTCGACTTCAAGTCGATCCACTGAGCCTTGATCGACGGTCTCAAATTGGTTTCATAACCTTATATTTTTTTTAAATTGATTTGTCTGACTTATAAATTGATAGATAATTTAATAATGCATATAAGTATTTCATAAACATCGTATAACATATAGAATCATTAACTCGGAATTAATGTTTACAAATAGAAGTATTAATCAACCTTTGCAAGGGTTATTTCTACTTTAACATTCGTGACGAGAGGGCCTAGTAGTGATTCTTGAAAACACCGTAAACTAATTGTGATCTTAATAGCTATAAGATAAGATCTCAATCAACTAATTATTATATGGGTTTAATATACACAATACTACTTCCATTTTTAATATAAAATATAGTTGATTTTTTTAGAGATATTAAATAAGTAAATTAACTAACCTATCTTTTATTTTTTTCAAATTAATTTATTAATCTTATAAATTGATATATAATCTAATGTTGGTTTATTTAATTTTTTTAATCATCACAAAAAATCAACTGATCCTTATATTAAAAACGGAGGTAGTATACATCTAGCTAACTACACCGTTTTAACTTTTGCGCGCGAAGGGACTAGGAAGGATCCTGTGATTGATAATTGGGTTTATATAATTCTAATTAACGAATTAGAAATTATTTAATTAGTAAGTTTGCTAAAGTACTTGGGCATACGAATAGGTTGGGTCGGCATAGAGATTCTTAGATCTTCATAGATTCTGCAAAACGGGATGCTCATTCATTGCATGCACACTATAAGACAAATCAAAATCCATCTTTTCTATATATATATATATATATATCCTCTCAAATTCTGTGCGTGTCTCTTCTCTTATCTTTTCCTTGTTCAAAGTCAATCCATTGTTACCAAAGTCATCCTAACTCAGCGGGGCTGAACTTGATAGTGTGAACAGAGTTTGATTTCCGTAGAACTTTTGGGAGGGGGCTAGAGCCTAAATAATTCAGAATTGTCCTCCGCCCCTGAATTAATCGATCCAAAGGATCGGATACCGGGTTGGTTGGGTCTCCCATTTCAAAAAAAAAAAAAGTCAATCCATTGTGTATTTATGTGTTGTTAACTAATAAAGTAACCGCACACAAAATCAATCTAGAATTACCAAACGGGTTTGGGCTAATACAATCCACCATTCATTGCTTGCCAAGTGTTCCTATCCCAGCTTCGCATTCAAAATGGTTAGGCTTCCAATTTTGAAAAAAATTTCTTGAAGATCTCTTCTCCTCTCTCTCCCTATATGGGATCCCTCCAAATTAATTAGTTTTTCACTGCATTTTCCAATGATTCTGGATTACATAAAAAAAACCTAAAAAATTTGACACCTTTCCTTCCTTATTATTACAAGCCCTCTTATGCTCACCCTCACGTTTCATAGTGAAATTACTATCAGGTCTTAATAATGAAGAAATTTAAGTGCTCAAGTACCAATGGAGGAATATGTAATAACAAGTTGCGCTTTAAGAAATGACAATATGTTTATACTATCATAAATACTTTTTGGTAATTAAGTCCATTCCTTGGGACTTCACAGGGATGGAAATAGGCTAGGCAAGGCTAGACTTTGATTAAATAAGCCTGAGCCTGTAATGACAACGTTAAGCCTGAACCTGGGCCTGAGCCTGGATGTAGACTTTTTTTAGGCTCAGGCCTGAGCCTTTGAAAGGCCTGGTAAGGCCTGAAACCTTTTTAGAGGCTTACATATAATGTAGACATCTAAAAAGGCCTTAAAGTAAGCATTAAACCTACTATTGTACACATTTAAAATGCCTCAAGGTAGGCTTTAAGCCTACTATATTTATTGGATGTAAGTATTTAATATAAAAATTTGGATTTAAAAAATACAAAAAGTGTTATTTGCATCCTATAAAAATAATTATATTTATTTTATATATAAATAGGCCAGTTTAAAAGGCTTATAGGCCAGACTTTAAATAAATAGTCATGGCCTATTTATATAATTAAGCCTTTAAATAGGCCTTAACCTGACATTTTTAAATAAATAGGCCAGGCCAAATAAGGTCCTAAACAGACCAGGCCGTAGGCCACCTGATAGGGGCCTGGCCTATTCCCACCCCTAGGACTTCATAATAATTTGTCATATATATTAATTTTTTTTCTAAAGTGTTATTTTTTTCACATTGTATCGCTAACTAGCTATGAAACTTTTTTAACCAATTAACCATATTCCTCTAATTAACGATCTTATATTGAGAGTCATTTTGATGCTTTGCAAGTCAAAAATACTTATAACTAATTTTTTTAAAATTTACATAAAGTTGTTATTAGATACTTGTATTAAAGACGAGAATGAGTAATATTTTTTTCTGATGAAAATTAGTATATATATGAGTGTGTTATAACAATTCAATACATTTTTTAATTTTTATATAAAACACTACATGGAATGGGCAATTTTTTGTTATAAATTTAACTAATTTTATTATTTTTGTTGTTATCGATATATATCTGTTTAATTATTAATTATTCAGTGAACTGATAAGGTCCAATAGTAGCAAGTCTATAAATTATAAATAATGTGTGATTCGAAGGATCGATAATTTGGGACAAGTTGGATGATAAACAAATTAAATTAAATTGAGGTTAAAAAAATGGAAAAGGAGGAGGAGGAAGCTAAGGCAAGAAGAACTGTAAGGAGACGATTATGATTTATGAAAGAAAGTGGCTTTTTGTAAATGGAAATAGTCAAAAGAAAATCCTGTGGTATCCCAACAGCCAAACACTCTTTATAAATCCCATCTTTTGTTACGTTTTTGCCTGCACACATGTGCTTGTTTGGGAGAGCGTTTGGACTCCACAAGCGCACGTTCAACAGTATTTTTCGTAAATTAAAATAATCCCATTCATATATTTACCTTGTAAATCGTAAAAGCACTTCTCCACCGCTTTTTCAAACATGCTCGAATTCAGCCAAACATAATCTTAAGCCTAACAAAAATTTGTAGGAAGTCGGTTTGAATGAGTCAAGTTTTGCTGTTCAGTTGGTAATGAATTGATTTGTAACCCACAAAATTACGATGAGTTTAAATCGTGTTGTTGATACGGAACAAACTATATGTAAATATCCTTATATACACTCTATAAGTACCAAGGCATGTTCCAACCCTTGTAAGCCCCAACTAGTGTAAATTTTTTTAGTAGAAAAACTCAGTTAAAATGTGTCAATAAAATAAATATAAAAATACTGATTATGTAGGACGCTCAATTATGTGAAAAGGTGAGCATTCATTGTTCTAAAGATGTTTCATCAATTCAGTTGATTGTTGATTTTTTGTATAGCATTTATGATTATCATATATGATGGAAAATTCTAATAATATTGAGGATTATATTGTGAAAATCATCATTGAGGACAAACGAAATTAATTAATGTTTGCTGTTGTAAACCCGTGCATATATTTAAGTATGGTATCTATGTTAATAATTAGCTGCCATTAATTAAATCTTTTTTTTATAGCACTGAAACATTCGAGTTTCACTATGAGGTTGAATCATATAAATCATTTGTTTACAATAATTTAGATGCAAACGTATTAGAATATTCCCACGACCTGCATGCGTGTCTGTTTATGTCTACACTTGATTATGTTCATTAAAAATTATGATTGTTTATGAAGATTTTTGTTCAAGTTCAAATTGGAAAAACAATCATCATACAATATATATATGTACGATATATATATATATGGGAAATTTAGTCTTAGGTCCCAAATAAGTAAGTTATTTAAGGAATGGTCCTATGGATAAAAATATTTAATGAGATGTCCCATTGACAACATGAGGTGTTGTCAACACAGCGCATGATGTTATCAATACAAGGACCTTATGTTGTCAATTGGGACTTCTCATTAAATATTTTCCTCCATGGGACCATTCCTTAAATAACTTACTTATTTAGGACCTAAGACTAAATTTCCCTATATATAGCATTATTTCTTAAGTTTTGCTTAAGCATAATAATGTGTATCTAACCATCCGGGGGTGTGATAGATGCATGAGTTATTATAATGTTTTTGGATAATTATTAATTTTAATAAACCAAATCTGAATATATAACAAGTTGCTTATAATTTAATATAGAATTAATTATGCTAACCAGAGGAAAGTACAAGTTTGTAGCGTAAATTTTGAATCCTTAATTGAAAACGTATAAGGATAGAAAACTTGTGTGAGTATAAAGAAATTTTTACCCAGAAAGAATAAACTCGTAAAATTAATTATTTGAAAAATATTGATACATGCTTAATTCTATAGTTAGAACAACTTAATTTACATTTTATGATTTGTAATACTAAATCAAGTATTTTTGTGCAAAATGTTGAAATAAAAAGAAAAGCAAACCCCTGTATAATGTCAAGCTGATATATGAGTTTTAACTTTAAATGAAATAATATAAAATATATTTAAAGATAAGTACATAATAAAGCATAACAAAAAAAATTAAGAACCAAACATCATTCTTATGATTGAGTTGTAAGTTCATATATATATATATATATATATGTATATATTTCGAAATTATATATTTCAATTTCGAACTCCTTTGGTTACTAACTTTATCAAAATTTAGTTAAAATGAAAAATTTATAAAAGAGAACATTGCTCACACTCACAGCACCTGATAGCACAAATTGCTTTATTGAAGGAGATGCTCGCATGCTTCCTATAGGTCCATACTTGCAATTTTTTTTCATTTTTCTTAAAAAGAAAAAAGAAAATCCAACTCACTCAAAAAAAAAAAAAGAATTATTCAGCAAGTGCCTATAGTTTTGCTTAATTTTTAATATAGTGAATGTAATTTTTTTATTAAGTCCATACCATTTAACCTAATTTCAAACATATTACTATAATTCAAATGTATGAATCAACTAAATGATTTGATTTGATTCTAAATATAAGAACTCAATGCATTACATTTTTTAAATTTATAATCTATCCTCCAAAATATTAAATACAATTGTTAAGAGGATTTCTATTTACCAATAATTTCTAATATGAAAATAATTAAATGCCTATTTGGGAACCACGTTTAGGTTTATAAAATGCATTTTGAATCCGAAAGTCAGTCTGCAGACTCTAGTATTTGGTAACTCCTTCTTTCAAAACACATTCTAAGTAAAAAAAAACTCATTTGTGGCAGAATAAATACATCATAAATTTATTGTTTATCCAAACATAAATGCATTCTGGATAAAATGTACTCTCCCAAAATGATTATCCCAATAGTTTTTCAAATAAGCACTAAGTCATGTTTAGAGAAACATATACACATCTTTTAGAAAATAACTAAATTTTTTAAATCTATATAAATAAGTTATATAAATACGTGCTTTCACACACGTATTTACCGTCCAAGTAGATACTAAAATAGTAGAATTATATAGCCGACAAAGGAGAAAGTGAGTGAATGTTGGAGACAGAACAACGGACCCTTGATCCAAAGTCTAATTTTTAACTGTACATGTAGCAGGTAGTGCTGGTAAAGCGGGTCAGCCCGTGGTGGGTTGGGCGGGCCAGCCCGCCACCAGTCCACCAGGTGGCGGGTTGGGATTCCCCAACCCGCTGCCCGCCAGGTTTTTTATTTTTTTAAAAAAATTAAAAATAAATTATTTTTTTCATTTTTACCTACTTTTTTCTTATAAGATTGCATATTTATGCTATTCTTTTTCAAATTTTATGAATAAGTGTTCAATAATTTCCTAAAAATAGAATTTAATATTACTTTATCCTTATAAAAATATTGGGATGGAAAAATGTAAAGATATATAAGATATAATAATTTTAAAAATTAAAAAAAACGGGCTGACGGGCTGGCCCGCCAACCCGCCATAACCCGCAGGCTAGGCGGGGCGGGCTGGATCAGCCCGCCTCCCTGGCGGGCTGGCATTTGCCAGCCCGAGCCCGCCAAAAAAAACGGGTTGGCGGGTTGGGCCCGCGGGCCCAACCCGCATTACCGGTACTAGTAGCAGGTAGAGTGATGCACTGATGCTCACCAAAGCAACCAAAAAGGCCAAAAAAAAAACCATTGTCATGAATTTGATAACAACGTCCATATATATATATATAATCAAGAGCAGTTTCAAAGAGGTATTTCTTTGGTGGACAAATAAAGAGAATGAGAATACCGTACCCCAACATTGGCAGCTCACTCCGCTAACTGCGTTACATGGCTGGCATGTGTGTACATGTAGTGTCTTTGTGTTGACTGTTCATCAAGGTCGTTCACATAGAGCTTATTTGGCTTAGCGTTTGGAGGACCTCAATGCATTTTTAATTTGTTTTCTGTAAAACAAAACAATCTCATTCGTATATTTACCTCGACTTATGTAAAAGTACTTCTTTACTGTATTTCCAGACGCACCCACAAACATTTATCTGATTCTTTTCTTTTTTTTTCTGATATCAACCACTTATTTAGCAGTCGATGGGAAAGCTGAATGGGATATGACATACTTTGTACAGTAAATATTCACTTACTGTGCTTGATCTACAAATAGGTGGCATGCAGATGCAGTCATCATGGGTTGAAATATACATTGAGAAACACACTGGAGTTAGGCGCTTGAATGAATGCAATGAATTACGTAACTGTCAGAAATATATATAATGTAACAGAACCATGATCATTATGTAGAAGAATGTTCATTCTGTATATATGCTATCAATAAACCATGTACGGTAGAATCAAGATTGCATAACTAAAGCTGTACGATAGGGGATTGTAATCAATCGAAGGATCAGGTTTGTTGTATTACGTTGTCATTATCAGAACTATGCTGAATCACTTTAACATACCGACTAAATACATAAATCAGTATAAATTTATCGTACATGAATGAAATTATCTCTTACGTACGTACGTACGTACTTCTAATGGATCGGAATCCGGTACGTACGTCTCTCTTCCTCCATAGATTTGGAGCTGTGGTGTAGGTTATGGCCAGAGAATTGCTCATAATTTACTGTAATCTCCAATATCCACAAACAAGATCACAGAGAGACAGGACTACGGTTGGGCACGAGACATGCATAGATATTAGATAGTTGGGTGGGAAAAGGAGCAAAACTCTATGAATGAAGTGTTCTTTACGGTTGTGCCCTAACTTTAACCAACCAATGGAAGAGGCAGAGAAGGGTTCCTGTGCTGAGTTGTCGGAAAATGAATAGGCACCCATCACCCGATTCCTACTTTGATATCAGTGCATGCATGCACGCACACGTACATGTGTGTTTTGAGAATTTTATTGAAAGAAACGTGTTTATAGATTCTGAGATATTTTATAAATTTTGATATACTCTTACGGATTTTAAAATATCTTTTATTTTACTTCCTTGCCCATTGGGAGAAAGTGATTCTAAAACGAACACTATATATATCTCCATACACATGTCTTCAATATCCCTTTTAACTATCCCTAAAATCTTTTATTATTAAAAAGATCATTTAGTATCGTATACTTTTCGGATGAGTAAAAAATTATCCATGAATATTTAAAACGGGTGGAAAAATGCGTTACTTTTATAAAATTTCAAAAATTTAAATATATAAGGTTTTAATTAAAAAAAAGGGAAATTTACTAGGGTTGAGACACACATAAGGGACTTATATATCAAATGGCTTACCTTTCTCACATGCCCTGTGTTGTGTGTGTGTGTGTGTGTCTCTCTCTCTCTCTCTATTGTGTTGTCAAGCGTTGTCTGGACCAACTTCTCTTTAAGTGACATTATTCAATCTCTTATATCACATATGAATAATGATATATTAATGTTTGTACACTATTTGGACACTATAGATTATTTTATTTTAATTAATCTGGGCATGCCATATATTATACAGCATGGGAGAGGATAAAAGAGGGAATAAAAACATTGATACAGAATAAATAAAAAATAACAAATAAATGAGAACAAAAGAGGGCTGTCTAATAATTTCTTTTTGAAAATAAAAGGAAACGGCCAAAAATGACATGACCATTCCTCTCAAATTATGTAAACAGTGAAATGTTTATCTGCATCCCAACACAAAAGAAAAGGGTTTCTTTTACTG